>KZ149790.1:0-19308 GCA_002157085.1 Melampsora occidentalis | reverse complement strand
CATGTGAGGTATGCTAATTGGGCTAGTAATGGAGAAGGAGTTGATCGTCATTTGTTAGGTACCTAGAAGCTTTTCTTCCTTTCTTGTACCTTTTCATTATCAATTTACAAAAGCTGACTTGTTTGTGTACATTCAAATGGGAATGATAAAACAGGTTTAAGATTGTTGTTGAAACCAGGGGAAGAAATGCCAAAGTTATTTCAAGATGAAACTTATAAGAAATCAACCACTTGGACCTTTTCCACTTCTACTCTACCATCTGAATATTTCAATGGTTTAGGATACGGACCTGGTCAGTTGACTTTTCTTATCTTTGGCTAGTCCATTTTGAATTGGATCTAAATACGTGTGAATCTTTTTTGTAGTGGTACCGGAAGGTTATGGAATAGCTTATGCAGTAAACGATCAATCTATGAGATTCACGATTACTACTACAACTGGAACTGGAAGTCGATTGAAAGAATCATTACAAGAAGCTGCGGAAGAAATCAAGGCTTTGTTAATGAATGATACTCCTTTAGTCGGATCTTCTAAATTATAGATCTTGGTTTCATGTCAGTTCTGTCGTGTTTAGATTCAGATTTGTTGGATTTTTTAAGCTAGAGTATATGCAATGTGGTTTGATAAGTTTTGAAAGTTTTGAGTGTTTGGCTTTAGTATGAATTTTGTTTGTATTTCTAGATCGCAAGTCATTTTTTATTTTGTTGTTTGTAATTATTGTGTTTTTGTTATACATACCTCTTGTGAGTTTTTGTTGGTTTGATGAGAAAGAGAAATACTATTTGACATTTAAAGTGTACCAAGGAAGGTCAACAAGATTGGGATCTACAATCAATCAATCAACAATGCTATGAAAGATTCAGATAGAGAGTAAACTTGGGTGACATCACAAATGATGTGATTACAATGGAAGCCTGCAGTTTGAAGGGTAGGCATGATGTTTTCTCTCAACTTGCGTTTGAGAAACTTGTTCGGGCTCACTTCATATTCGACTTCCTAGCTCCGAAGAAGTTGACAATTTTTGAATCAATTTCAAACTAGATATCAGATGTTGGATGCAATGGGAGAGAGACTTTAGATTCAGAAGGCCTATATATGTACCAAACTCTGGAGCGGACCAGGACATCAGAACAAAAGTTTATGATCAATGGTATGGCATCATTGCTGATTCTTGTGCTGATCTCTCTGTCTTGAACATGCTGCATGTATGTGAACTTTTAGTTCTGTGGCGCTGGTAGCGGACGGTATGTTCTGTGAGAATTGTTTTCTTCTACATGGTTGATTAAAGTCCGCTACTAGAAGAATAACTCGAAAGTGAAAAGTCTAGTTAATCAAACAACTAAAGGAAAGATGCATAGTTACTGCATGGTGACGGCTGGAAGGAATGTGAGAGGAATGCGACGCCGCCCCGACGTACGATGACACGTTTACATATACGGATTGATATGATACCAGTTATGCAACCATGGCGGTGGTTATGGCTAACTCAGGGTAGAATACCATTTTCAATCCAGCGAAAACACCGCGTCGGAAGGTCGAGAAAAAATTACGCACATTAGTATCCCTCAGGGCGTTGTTGGTCCATGGCTCCGTTGAACTTCCATTTCTCCGTGACTTTCCACTTTCGTGTTTTGATTACCCTGATGACAGATACCCGCGTTTGTCATCTCGCCAAGTATTTTTTCAAATGGTTAGGTCTTTCATTCTTAACACCCATTTCATTCTGCAGAACTTCTGACTACATATGCCGTGGCTTACTCTACGTACTACTTTTTCTTACACCCTCTTGACACTGTAACATTTCACCCTCACTTTCGAAAATGCAATATCTCGACCGGTAGGGGCCGCTAACAACGAATACCATGATCGATCCAATTGGTTGGAAGTGTCATGCTTCGCGTAGTGTTCCATGTCGGTTTAATCTACGTACTTCTTCACGCTGGACCCTATTCGTGTTGGATTCGACAGACCCTGACATTCGATAGTGATACATTGCCCTTTAGGGTGCACGGAAACAACAAATAGTCGACTTATACACTTAACATCATGACGGAAAAGTGCATGACCATATAGAGGTCAATATAAATAGCAGCCACATCGACACCTATTTCAAATCGCCACCGACATTCAACTCTCCCATTGTCTTTTCCTACGCTTAATCAGCAACCACTATAACGTTTACATTTTTAATACTTCGCAAACGCAAATTGTGTCATCACTTATATAAACTCCGGATATGTCTCGCAACGATACCAGACCACTCTCACATGGTGTCCGCATCAATTATACCGGCGAGGCCGGAGAAGAGGTAAATACACTTCCAGAATGTCGTTTAAAGCCAGCTTTGACTTCGATCTTCTTCTAGGGGCCAGTAGCAGGACCTGCAAGTAAAGGATTCCTCTCCCACCTTGCCACGATCTTAACTTCTGGCATGAACGGAGGATCACCATTCTCCAATGCCATGTATTTGACTTCATATGGTTCTTCAGCAGATTCACTTACTGAAGGCTTCTTATATAACATGACTTGCAAGATGATCGGTTCTAATGATCACAATTACGACCATTTCCACTTCGAAAATTCACACCGGATCAACTTCGGGTCTTCGGAGAGTTTAGGTGAAAACGTTCCTGAGGATCTAATGGATAAAATCAGCATGATAGCGATGGGTATTATTGTGGCAATTGACTCCGTCAAAGACCCATTGTACAAGGGCAAAACGACGATCATTGCTACTTTAAAACACACCGACTACGATCCATTTGTCAGTGGCATTCTATTCGACAAGAAAAAAAATTTGCTGATTGTTTTTTGTTGCTGCAGACTCGCATGACCGTCAGCTGGATGACGAAACACTACATCCCACCAGTCCGCAACATGGAAAAGGCGCAGGTGTTATGTGTCCTTGGTCGTGAGGTGCAATTTACGGGACTCATCCGAGACTATGACGCTGAGAAATTTATGTGGGCCACTGAGGTGAGTTGTTCGTAGTATCATAACCATCCTGTTAAGACTCTTAGCTCACCATTACTATTTGACAATGCAGGTCAATGCGATAAGTGTGACCAGTGGCCACATTGCTAATGCGAAAGCGTCTCCAAAAGTTCCTGGAAAACCGACACATGGTCGAACTCCTATCGCAGTGTAAGTTTTCCTGTGGTATACAGTTCCTTTCTGCATCCGTTTACTCATGCATTTATCCGTCTCTAGAAAGCCAAAGATAAATAACGCTTCCACGTCGACTTCTGTTTCGTTCAATGAGAACGTAGCAAGCTCCGTCCACTCATCGCCGCTCGATCCCGACGTGATGAACGCCAGTATTAATGGCACTGTCTCATCTTCATCCAGTGAGATCACGAGAACTCCAACTGCCACCTCTAAGAGAGCCCGCCGCGAGTGATAGCAAACAAATGCATATACGTCCGTCTAATGCTATGGAACTTCAACAATTATCTTACCGTTACTGCCTCCATCTTACGAAAAGTTCTCGAAATGCTTTGATCCCGAAGCTTAGTTGTGGTGGTATGAATTCTCGATTCATAAAAACACGAAAATATTAAAAAAATTGACAAAAGTAGAGAAAAACCAACATTTGTGTTTCTTTTGTTTCTTTTATTTGAATATCAAAAAAAATTGTCTCTCCTTATATTTGTATCCTTTCGATTGTATACGTAGAGTCCGTGTCAGAAGCATAAGCGTCAATGAAATCTAACTACATACACTCTTTTATGTTCATAGGAGAAAGAGTATTGTTGATCACTCAGGTCGAAAGTCGGTTGCTTACATTGGCGTCCCTCTGTAGTTATTGGGTAACCGTTTCCCGCAGTGGCCAGACACATTCCCGCACCGCTGTGAAATTTAGTATACCGCGTTGTGAAATCAACAAGAAAGTTATCAGTTTGCAGTGTTTGAATATGTCTGAAAAGTCTCGGAATGAATGTTCAATTCTTATTTCATTTTTCTGACTAGAACAGAAATGGACCTATGAAGATACTAATAGCGGGAAGATGCGGCTGCATTGATTTCACGGTAACGCGGTGCCTCATATTGACAGCAATATTTCATTACGACGGGACGCGATAACTTCATTAAAAAGTGGAACTGATTTGAATCGAAATCTGTGTGATGTATTCAATGTCTCTCATTAGGGCAATTCATCACAATAAAGCGGATACTACCGCTGGCCTACTACCAAAAATTTTGGTTAGACAAACCTGATTGCATTATGATTAAAGGAGGAAGAACATCTGCACTAGATTAACAATATGCCAACAGTAGCATGGTAGTATTATAATAACGATGATTAACGCACTGTCTGGCAGTGCTGCATGACGGTAACCGATTCCGCATTCAAGATACACGAATGATGTGAGAGCTAAGGCACTAGAACGACATCGCACTGACCTTGGACGTTGGCGGTCAGGCAAACAGATATATTACAATTGTTCATGGAGCTGTAACAGAAATATACAATGACGACAAAATTGGATCACAAAACTGCCGTTCGCTCCACTTCTAAACATCCAATCCACTTGAATCCCAAGTTCACTATGGTTACTGCGCCATCATCATTGTCGGTGATCTTTTATGGCCGCCTTATCATTTCTCATCCGGTAAGTCAATTCTAAAAACATTGTATGTATGTATCGATACTTACTAATGTCCTTCTAGGTTATGCTGCCTTACATGAGACTGCGGAACCGGTGGCACTATATTGGATTCATTGTGATCAACGGCGCGGTGTTGCAAGCGGCTCCAATCACCATCAGCGTTATAGGTGGCCATCCCGGCCTCCTACCAGGTGCTTGCTACTGGCTTCGGGGCGACTTGGTACAATTCCACCACCCCGACAACAGTATACTTTATGTTTCTCCGAATAACATAGAATTATTGGTCCAAGACTTCAATGATCCGGCGTCACTATTGGAACAAGTTCACGTCGTGTCTTGGGGCGATATCATTAGCTGCTGTTATCAAGCGGATCAAAAGTTTTGGAATCTTACCATTTTACATGGGGAGTATGACCCAATGGTGAGTACTGCCGCTCACCCCACCACTCATTAACAACGGTGCTCACTCTTATTTATATCGCCAGTCCGGTAATCATGCGATTTTCAAAATTGATTGCGTAATGCGATGGGAGGTGATGCGTGAGAGAGGCCGTTCTATGTTTCAAGTTGGAAATCGTTTGGCAATTCACGGGTTGATAATTGGATTTGATTTTGAAAGATGTCGATGGCGTATTGAAGTGCGTTGTTTCGACTGCGGTCTTTGCATGCTTCTGTTACTAACATTATTCATATTCTTGCAGATTGTCGATTCAAGTTCACGCCCAGATCCGAGCTTTTTCGAAGCCATGCTGTTCTTGCCCGAAGTAGGATCGCCGCAAGGATTCCATTGACGTCTTTTCTCTCTTGCCTTTATGTATTACAATATTGTCATACTACTAGCTCGACGTAGTGTTTACTAATTATTCATAGATTTGTTACTGCTTATTCCTGTACCATTGTAATTTGGCATTATGCTATTGCGCGTTGGTAGTTATTATGTCCACTGACCTGAATCTGGGGTTTCTTAATCAATATTTACAAAAATAACACAAAGAATCGAAGCACCAGCTGGAGCGAATTGATATGATTCCTATTGGTAGTTTATAAATATAACTGACACCAATAATACGCGTGATACAATCGATTCGGAGTAATTTCTCATAAGCACAACGGTTTTCCTCACCGAGGGTTGCTGTGGCGGTGTGTTACAAACGCTTTAGCATAAGCCTATGAACTGAAGCGTGAACCGCAGTGTCATTGGAACTGTTCGCAGTGAAAAAGTATCATGAGGTGGAGACTAAAAACTAGCGAGCATAAACTTTATGTCACTTCATGCATCCGATTTAACATAATTTGCTTCTAGATCATTGCGTGGAAGATACACAACAGTATTCAACAATGATAGCGGTCTACATGTCATGTCCTAACTCAAGATGGCACTATAATGAGAATTGTATATACGGAGGGTCCTTGCTGACATTACAATACGTTCTTCGATGTAACGATAACAGAATCAAAAACCTGGGTAAATGCATTAATTAGGTAATTATTCTCAAAAGTATAAATCAATCTGACTCACTTCTACAACAAATCGCGAAGCAGATGCATCTTTGGCAACCATGATGCCATGCAGCCACATTGTTTTAGCTGCTGAAAACCTAACCCAATCAATGGGTAGAGGGGTATGATATCCGAAATGATAGTCAATTGAAAAATGGATGAATTTGTGTTGCTTTGATTGCGAATCCGTAATGGGCAAAACATCTGACATCAATAATGGAACGAAGATTTGTATGTAATACTGAGAAACGATCAGACCAACCATCGAATCATAGAAATCGTGATTTGCGGTTAAAATCATATTCCACGGTTGGTCTTCATCTTTGCCTTCGGCAAACAATATGGATGAGACTTCCCCGAGGCCACTAACAATCGGCCGAGTTTCAAATGCGTTACGTGTCCTTGCCCTGATGCGAACTTCAGTTTGAGCGTCGGTGCAATATTTGATTATGGTAGTGTCGGTGTTTGGATCATGCGAGAAGGGGCCACAAATGCTGTACTGTTGAGCATCTTTGAGAGCATGTTGAGGTGCGACGAATCCGAGAACTCCGACAGCATGCGACTTCGCGCGAGCATTGTCTCTAGAAAGTATAAGTCGTGACGCACTTTGGTGCCATTTAAGAAGTCCTTCGGTCAATGGTATCGCCTATGATCGAGCATCAGTGTCACGTGGTTTCTCCATACAAACATTGGAAACTTACTTCAGATGTCATCGCAAATGTAGCAGCAATAGTGATTGGAAAAGCCATAATTGGATAGTAAAAATTGGATGATCGTCGAATTCAAGATGGTTGTTGGGAGAAGGCTTCGGTTCAGTCACACTTACAACTATTTGTATGCTGCGTGTTCTCTTACACAGTCACGTTATTGCATTGTTAATGAATCTATGAAATGCAAGGAGACCTGACGATTACTAACATTGCGACTATATTTAAAAGGGTTCAAATTGGCCCTGAAATAGTTTCTGTAAGAGAGCGGAGTATCCAAACGGTATTTGAAAGCACGGCGGTTACCGTAGTGAATACGTAACAAAATAGTTGTGAATACGAGGCAGTCAGCGTAACACAACATATAGAAGGGTTTCGTAAACGAAAATAATAAGGATTCATGTAAGGCAGAAGTAGAGGGTTCAGGGGCCCCAAACCTTTCAACCGGCTGAGTAAATTGCAACACGTTTCATAGGGTGACCAAAACCACCGTGGCGAACGACGGTAGAATGGCACGCTGGAGAAGAGTCATGTTCATAGGCATGAGGTCAACAAGGCGAGAGAAACATACCCCCTGGAATTTGAACCGTGAACGAGTGAAATATTACAATAGCTGTGTTAGGTAGTGGGAAGAGGATCATGGTCAACGGTATAGTGGCTGTATGATGTTCTTGAAAATATTTAAAGGTTTCCTGAAGCCGTCGAAAAACTTACAATTTTTCAATTCTCATCGTTTTACTGCACTGTTCATTATTGTTTATCATATTCTCTCTTCATCCCGTTTGAAGACGCATACTTCGTACCCACGGTCATAGCGTTATCTACTCATCGCGCTACTTTCTTTGATTTATCTGTCGCTCCGTCTTCAAAGCTATTTCAGTTTCAACTCTCTGTAGCATGTCAACTTTTATCCCACAGCCGCTCGCGATGCAATTCTTAGGTTGTATCAATAGAAAGGTACGCGAGTTTACTGTTGTGAATATCACTCCGGATACTAACAGTCTTGAGTATTAATTTAGGTTTTTGACGAAGATATCACCGACAGAGGTTTTATTGTTCATGCCGCTCATATATTAACATCGGATGACAAAAGTATAAATCATGCTGGACCTGAAGTCCAATTGGTTACCCCTAAAGGAATCAAAGAAGAATTAAACGCAGGCGATTTGTGTGCTATCAGTTGCAAATTCATTGGGTCGAATACACGACGTCCAGACCAATTACATTACATTTCAGCGACCAGAACGACTCTTGGCCACAAGGATGATTTGCATTATTCTTTGAATCACGAATCAGTGAGCAAAACAGCGATCATAGGGTTGGGTGTTATAATGGACAAGCAGATCGTGGAGGCAAACGAAGAAGGCAGAAAAGGAAAAGTTTTTTTGACATTGAAATCGATGGATATTGATCCGGTGGTGAGTTACTTTACGTACACATTGAATGACTTAGATCAACAAGGCTAACTGACCATCATGTTCCAGACGGATCACAAGGCTGTATGGTTGACACGTCATGGAGTGTCTTTAGAAATGTTTCCTTTGGGAGTTCATAATCAGTACAATGTCGGTGACGAAGTTCAACTATCGGGGATTGTGACAGATTACAACGCTGATGAATATATATGGACTACAGAGGTACGTTGATTGCTTAAATTCAGAATGAGATTCATTAATCAATGTCTACGCCGATAGGTTTACTGTATAGCCGCTATAGGGTTGCGATGTCAGGGGGCGGCATCAGTGGCGACTGAAATGGAAAAACAGCATGCTAAGTCAGTCTCTTTACAAATTTCATTGTCAATGCAAATCATTAATATGTTCACTATGCAGCTCACCGGCCAACGTGGTATATAATAAAGCTAGAGTTCCTACTAAAAACAGGTACCAAACGAAAAAGAGAAGCATGATCTCTAAGCGAAAGGCACATGGCCATCAATTGTTATGGAAGGGATATAGCTTAAAGGAAATTAAGAAGTGTGTCGTCGAGAAACAATGAGCTGATATCATTGTACATTGCCTTTACAACTGTGTAAATGCCGGCACTAGGATCTAAATGTTGCTATGTAAATTTTTTTTTCGAATGTTTTGGGGTAGAATGTTCTTTGTCATGTTACCTCTCTCCTCACGGCGTACACATTTTGTAGGATTCGCTGTTAGACTCATTTTGTATCAATCTATGTGTGTTTCATATTTTACAGTTGAATCTCAAATGCAATGTGCAGCAATATTTGTTTTAACATTAGGTCACAGCATATGTCACACAACTGCTGATCTCCCGTCAATATAGTTCATTGCGCAGTGTGAGGGACAGAACAATGACATTCTTTCAACACAACATCGGCATGGTGTAATAAAATTTGCACTGAAGTTTATAGTGGGAAGGTAGATGGTGGCATTTTACTCTGAGCGGTCGCTGTGTATGCGTAAGAGCCGTGTCGGGATTGTATTAGAAAGTGTATGAGGGACGTGATCACTCTACGTTGACTTTGATGATTTCAGCCGATTTGGAGTACAGTTTGTTAATTAACAACACACCCCTGTGGGGAGAAATTTAGCGGGTAACAAAACGGGGCGTAAAATGAAGCGATTGAAGGGATTCAAGATGTCAGGGTTTCATTTACTTCGGAGTAGGTCATGACGACCTCAGCCGAAATGGAAATATTAAGATTTGGTATAGGTATTATTCCGATTTTGTCAATCGAGAAAGAAAGTCAAGGGATAAGTAAGCATTCCGGTCAACTCGCAGCGGGATGAAGCAATGTTCGGTTGCGGGTATGTGCTTAGGGTGCTATGAAATGCTGCGATATGACTTCTGGATACCATGGACCCTATGGAGACGTACTGCGACACGCTTTGATTATGTCGAATATAAATCAGCAATGTAGAGTGATTAAGAGAGTCTTCCCAAGAATCTTCTTTTCCCTATCCATTACTTCATCGCAGCGGCACTATGCCCAAAGTCGCCGTTAGAAGCACAAAAGAAAACGATGAGAGTGTCTTATTGAAACGCTTTAAGAACGAAATACCTAACGACGTCGGCAGTTGTACCGACTTCTGCGAACATTGTGGTGCTGCTCATTGGGTACGAGAGAAGATTCCGAGCCGTGGTATAAGATTCCCCGCGCATTACGCCATGTGTTGTCGGGGCGGCCAAGTCGAATTGCCTCGGCACTACTTCACTTTCCCACCAATCCCGCGTTTCATGTACGATTTGTTAACAGAAGATAGTCGAGGTTCGTGGTCAATAACTGATCATTGCAAGTCTGATACTAATCACCCACTGAAACAGATGCGAGAGGTTTTAGGTCGAATATTAGAGCGTATAACAACGGTCTCAGCTTCACGTCTTTGGGCACGACTGACATTGATGCGTCAGTAAACGGTCCGTGCGGAGTACGTTGTTTTAAGATACAGGGTCAACTAGCACACAAGATGGGTACTATCCTGCCGCCGGATAACGAGGATTACGCTTTCGCACAAATATATATGATGGGTCCTGACATACCGGATGAAGCAGCCCATCGCGTCAGGATGGCGGGGGCCGATGGGTTGGATCAACGTATTATGCAGATGCTTCAAGACTTTTTGTACGAACATAATCCGTATGCGCAACAATTTAAATCTGCATATGAAATATTGAAACGCAAAGAGACCGTGACGATCCGGTTAAAATCGATCCAACCAACTCCATACATGGCGGCAGGACATGATATTAGAACATATGTCCGACCTTCGTCTACTGAAGTGGCATTGATTGTAGGGAATGATGGTGAAATTGGGCGTGGGGAACGCGATATTATTATAACTTCAACGAGCAATCAATGGGAGCGAATTTCAGATCTGCATACTGGATATCTGCCGATGCGGTATCCACTGTTGTTTCCGTATGGTCAGCAAGGATATGACAGCTACTATAAGATACCGAGTCCAAATAGTAAGTCAAGCAGTGACAGTGAAAGATGCAACATACTGATTGATTCGTTTAGATGATGGTCCCACAGTGTCTTCATTGGCATGGTTTGCTTATCTACTTTTTGAGAGGAGAGGAGAATTCACGAATATACTGGCCTCACGTTTACTCTTTCAAGAATTTGCTACGGATCTATACGCCTGTGTAGAACACAGTCGGATGATGTATTTTCGAACGCACCAAGAAGAGATCAGATCAGAATTGTATACGGGTGCAGTCGAAGCTTTAGGACGCAATGACTTTGCTATAGGGCGTCGTGTAATTTTACCAGCGTCTCACATCGGCAGTCCCAGGGCTATGGTGCAATTATACCAGGATGCTATGGCATTAGTGCGCCATTATGGACAACCCAGTTTCTTTATCACGATGACAGCCAACGACAACTGGCCTGAGATCCAGAGGGAATTGAAATACGGGCAATCGGCTACAGACAGACCGGACATAATGACAAGAGTGTTTGATCTGAAGCTACAAGATTTGCTTGAGGATATCAATAAAAAAGGCAGATTAGGCGACTGTATTTCTCACCTATCGACGATCGAATTTCAAAATCGGGGAAGACCGCACTGTCATTTTATTCCAATTATGACGAGACTATCAACGCCCCGAACGCCGGATGCGGTCGATTTAATTGTGCGCGCGGAAATACCAGATAGAAACAAGGAACCTCTTTTATACGAAGCCGTGGTTAAGTTCATGTTACATGGGCCGTGTTCTGAAGGGAGCCCGTGTTGGATTGATGGATGCTGTCGTTTTGGATATCCAAAGGACTTTGCTGAAACGACAGTTATGACGGACGACGCGTATCCTACGTATCAACGCCGCAATAACGGGGTAACTTATGTCAAGGGTGGCTACACTTACACAAATCGTGATGTTGCGCCTTATAACGCTTACTTGCTTCTGAAGTTCAACTGTCATATAAATGTTGAAGTAGCTGTTAGTTTTAATGCACTAAAGTATTTGTACAAGTATATAACTAAAGGACACGACAGAGCGGCTTTGTCGTTGGTTGCGGAAAATGAGGTGGACAGTTTTGTTAATGGAAGAAGCTTAACTGGGACAGAGGGTATGTTGTGAATTTTCTAATCTTGCGTTCACTGAACATAACATTAAATTGCTTTGTCATTTTCTAGCGTGCTGGAGATTATTCCAATTTTCCATGTCGACACGATACCCTGCAGTGCAACGATTAATCTTGCATATGCCAAAGCAAAATCCCGTATACTTCACAACGAATGCAGCATTGAGGCGGCAGATTGAATCGGGGAGAGCGTCTAAGACTATGTTAACCGAATTCTTTAAATTATGTGAAGAAGATTATATCTTAAGCGAAAAGAATGGGAAAATGTCCGTAAGAACTTTAAAATACCCGGAAATTGTTCAATACTTCAGTTGGAAAAAGAAGACAAATACTTGGCAAGAAAGAGTGAACACATCAAAGACTATCCCGAGAATCTATTTTGCTTGCATGTCACAGGGAGATCGATATTTTCTAAGGCTATTACTATTTCACACCCCCGGTCCGACGTCCTTTGAAGATTTGCGTACGGTTAATGGCGTACTCCATGAAACGTTCAATCAAGCTGCAGCGGCACGTGGTTTATTATTAAATGACGATCATTATATTGCTACAATGAAGGAATGTGCTTTAACACATGGTGGATATCAATTGCGTTCGATGTTCTGCATAATTTTAAAGCACAATGCGCCAAGTGATCCATACCGATTATGGGAATTGTTTGCAGACGATCTATCCGATGATTGCAAGTACGCGATGAAAAAGATTGACTCTGCGCGGGAAGTGACGCGGGAGATGATTCATGCACTAGGGTTATATAGACTATCGCAGACGTTGGAAGAAGTTGGTTTAGATTTAAAATCGACGTCTTTGCCGACACCGGATCTCACTTTGTTAGCTGGTTACAGTACATTGATTGGTGGTACTGACGACGAGGCATTTACGGCAGAGGCGAGCATGGCCTTTTTGAATACGGCAATGTCGAAGATGAACGATGGGCAACGCGAAATTTTTCAGGCATTTAGACATTCAATCCTCAACGATAACAGCGGGTTATTTTACTTAGATGGGCCCGGAGGGACTGGAAAAACATTCGTATTGAACGCCATCTTACATTATTGTAACGCACTGGATAGGGAGGCAGTGGCAGTGGCGTCTTCAGGCATCGCGGCATTATTACTGTATCGTGGCGCCACTGCGCATTCAGCTCTCAAAATCCCGTTGGACGCCGACGACGATTCAAGATGCCGATTGACTGAACGCAACGCCGCAGGGGTACGTTTGATCAACTGTGAAGTTTTGATATGGGATGAGATCTCAATGCAAAATAAACATGACATTCAATGCGTTGATAAATCTCTGCGTGAATTGAGGAACATCGACCTACCTTTCGGCGGAATCAAGGTTCTTTTTTCGGGAGACTTTCGACAAACACTTCCAGTGATCCCGAGATCAACAATCCCCCAACAAGCGGCGGCCTCATTTAAGAGATCATATTTGTGGCCTTTGGTAAATCAGTTCGCGTTAACCGTCAATGTACGTTTGATGAGCAATGATAGTGATAGTGACACAGTAAGGTTGAACAAGAAGAATTACGCCGATTGGCTATTATCCTTGGGCTCAGGTGAATTACAAAACGAAACGGATGCTATAGTAGGGATACCATGCATCAATGTTTGTTGTATTTCGCCGGCTGAAATCTTTTCAAAAGAATTGGCCATTGGAATGTACTCGGCGTCAAATGATATGGTCAAAGGAAAAGCATGGAATAAATTGATTGATTATTACGCGGAACGATGCATTATAACACCATTGAACAAGTCAGTCGGGACGGTCAATCACGAATTACTCAATGTCATTGATGGAGAAGAATTTATTGCTGAATCCATTGATGAGAACGACTACACAACGACTTGCGAGCCGTTATCACCCGAAACGCTTAACTGTTTAAATGTCCCGAATTTTCCAACACATCAAATGCGCTTCAAGGCAGGAATGCCGGTAATTCTATTGCGAAATTTAAATCTCAAGCAGGGTTTATGCAATGGGACAAGATTATTGATAACGCACGTGGGTCAAAAGCTTCTAACATGCAGGATCATTACTGGCGCACGTAAAGGTATTGAAGTGATGATTCCGCGGATTCAACTGCATCACGAAGGTAACGCAAATTGTCCACTGCCATTCTACCGGTTCCAGTATCCGGTAGCGTCAGCTTTTTCAATGACAATCAACAAATCACAGGGCCAGAGTTTAAATGAGGTGTTGGTTTTTCTCCCAAGTCCAGTCTTTTCGCATGGACAGTTGTATGTGGCTTTATCTCGATGCACGTCGGTGGAAAGGATTACTTTGTGTACGTCGAAGTCGAATGCAGCGAAAGAAACACGAAACATAGTCTTCAAACCGATTTTGGGTGTTAGCAATTTGCCTTTCGACGTTGATGAATAAATTTTACTGATCAGTGATCTTTCTATTCTGAATTCCAGCAATAGTGACCTCTGCAGATACTCTGAAAGGGCGTGAGAGATGGAATAGGGTGCAAGGCTGAATCGACAATAATCGAATGAAAGCTCATTTCTTTGCTCTTTTGAATACAGATCTTTTGTGACCATATAATTGATGTAACAGATCGTGGGAGGAGACAAACAATGTTTGTATAGTACCATGATAGGCTGATAAATTCCATAAGTAGCTTTAATATTGCCGGAGTTATCAGCATACACGTTGAGCAACAATTAAAAACAAACGGAGAGAGAATTATTGAAGGTTCTTTGATAGCAGTATTGACAGAACGTATGGTGAAAACATCGAAATTAAGAGTATGGCAAAAACAACGCAGCATTGGCTTTGTGATCATCTGGAATAATGTGGGGGAGAGTATCAATGTAGGGGACATTGAAGTATAACAGTAGATGTAGCATGGAAGTGTGGATGCTGGGCATCAAAATACGGTGGTACCAGAGCGGATGCAAGGATAATGTTGTTCATGGCTATCGTGTTATTGCTATGTCCTCATTCACTGGAGAGATGTGGAGGTGTGGGGGTCCTCGATTTTGAAATTCGACTGTAACAGTTACCAGAATGCCGCCGTGAATGTAGATAGGGGGCTGTGGGGATTGATTAAGTATGAATGTTTCATTCGGACATTGGATGACGGTTGTATTTTGCCGAGTTGTGGGTTGAACTTCAGGCATACTAAGAAATGGAAACTATTATAGAGATACGGATCAGAGATTGCGATGATCGCATCATTGGATTGTAAGGCTTACGTTATACCAGTTGAGTATCGATTCAAAAATCAACGACGCTGCTTAAGAAATTTATAATATTGCGTAACAGCGGCAGTATGCTACTTAATTCTAATACACAGCCAGCTGCGTCGAAGAAATTGAATTGGTGTTTAGGAATAGAAGAGAGATTAAATATATATAAGCAATGAGATCAGCGGAGGGATATTTCGGAATGGTGAAAGAGTGTGATGTCTAGACTATAGCTTTATGTGTAAACCTTTCGTCGACGGCTACCACGGTGTTAAGCTATAATTCAAAAGAAGCTGGCTTCGTTGATAGTACCACGACGCCGATACCAATGTATTTAGCAACGGACTTTGGCCCCACGTACCTTGCCACGGTGGCATAAGGACTCAGTAGATTGGCTATGCGGGGCATAATGCCAATTCCGACATTGTTCAGAACTGTTGTTGGCTGATGGATCGGGACCGATCGCCGCGGCGGCAGCATCAACGCCACTACGGTCCAGCAAATGATCAATTAATGTAGCATGAGGTTTCATTGCACATTGTCTTTATTCCTAAGCGTTCGCAACAGGCCAAAGTGGATTGTTCTCATTTAGCTCCGTGGCGTGTTACTCAGCGGCCATGTTGCAAATTCAAGAAACACTACCTCTGACCTGAATGTGCTGACAACGTTGAAAGACATCACCGCGTCTGCCAGACCGAGTAAATACTTTAAAAGACGTATCAAACATAGTAGAAGTGCATATGTTGAATCAATAACATGTCTTCTGAATTCACTACACTGCCTGCTGTCCTCAATGGTATTTTTCTCATCGGCCACCAAGTAAGTTATCATGATGATCAATGATCCGTACCATCGCTGACCGGCATTTTCACCATTGAACAGTCGTCACCACCCGCTGCGCGAGGCACTCACAGGACTCATTTCTGCTCTTACCTGATTATCCGCGAGCATGCACCACGCCGCGTACCTGTAGTTATCAGTGAAGACAGCCGGGATCCTGTCCTGCAATCTGGCTCGGTATACTCTCTTCGCGGCCACATCGTACACGTTCATTTGTGCCGCGGGACAATAATCTATGTCACTGCGGCGAACATCACGTTACTTACTACACAAGCGATCGACGCCAGATTGCTGACCGACCAGACAACAATGTCATCACGTGGTACAGTGCTACGTTGTCGATTCCGACGAACACCAGGAGTTTGGTTTGTGACACTTCTACACCGGGAATATTGTATTCAAGTAAGCACGCTACCTTCGGTATAAACACTGCTTCTAACTTTGTTGCCAATATCCTCTACCTTTCATAGATCGGCGGATATGCTCTCTTCGAAGTGGAGTATCTTTTGCCCTGCCACGTCATGAGAGAAGCGCGGCGCGTTACATTCCGTTTAGGAAGCGTCGTGTCGATTTGCGGGAACGTCATCGACTTTTGTACTGAGGACCATCATTGGATTGTCGAGGTACGCCCCATTTGTTGACCATTGTCTAACGGCACTGACGATCTGAAATAATAGGTTACGGCCGCGGATCCCGCCCCACACTCACCATTTGCCGACGGGCTACTCTTGCGCGGTGCGAGTGCGCAGATCCAAAATCAAGGTTCTATGCGTTCGCTTTCTCCATGATAGATTCGAAGAAGTGTAGCTTTGTCTTTTCATCCTTTCTGTCTCTATTCAATATTCGCTGTGTACATAATTCTGTCTACAACCTGTGCCTTACTGATGTTTAAATCATTGATCATCCAGACAGTGACACCTCTTTATGTCGAAAGTGGTTAGATAGCATGCCGTATTTGTAATACTCAGCTATGAGGGTTTTGGCAATTCCTTGCCAAATTATGTTAAACAATGGAACACCGAGGCATAAACAACTTTGGGATGGTTTTCAAAGTTCATCACGGAATGACACTACTACATGGTCATTCTGTAGTTGAGGAATTCCATAGTGCCTCTGCCGACGTTGTGTATTGTTTGAGTATTGGGAAAGGTGTAATACGTTAAAAGAGAACGGGTCGTTTGTTGGCAACGGAGATCGTGCAAACTGTAAGAGCGTAGTTAGATGTATAAGTTGCGCTGTCCCGGATATGATGGGGGCGGCGGGCCGCCCCTGATGTTCTAGTAAGATGTGTAAAGAATTTGTAAAGAATGTAAATAGGTACTTTGAATCAAAGTTTTTGTGATTATAAGATGTTATTAGATTTTGAAGACCTTGAAAGAGTGAGATTTCAGGCGGGGAATGGAGTTGTTTTTGGATGTTAGAATGATCTTTCTTGAAGAATTCATCTTGCACAGTGTCTCGAAATCACAGTTGGAAGAAATTTACAAGAAGAAAAAACTATAGAAGAGGAAGAAGAAACCGAACCAAACATCACACGAGATGAAAATCAGTTTATTTTGTTTTCTCAAAACCAAAAAAATAGTCATAGAAAAGGTTGACATACAAATTACTAAAACTACAAAAGCAGCCAATCTAAAAGTCATAACAACTCAGAATCAGTCTCCAACATCCAAAGCTTAAGAGGTTTGATAAATGTGAGAGTTTAACGTACCCAACATAAATCGCAGTCTTTCTCCAGAAATGGGATTCTTTCATTTTTTGTTTTTCAGTTAATTCGGGTTTAGGTGGTGTTGGTGCTGGTGCAACTGCATCTACCTTTCCTTTTTCTATATCTGACATTCTAGCTAAGAACTATGTAAGAGTTGAAAAAGAGATTTAAATTGGCAAATTGGTTGGTTCGAGATAAAATGAGGAAAAAAATAGACGTACGGTTTATGGGTTCTTTTGTGGGTCAAATCTTTTGAAGTTGATTATGAATGATTCTTCTGAAATCTCATCCAAATCGATCGTCTCGAAAAGATGAAATGATATGATAAAATATGGTGTGATGTTCTATTGATTGTTGAGATTAACGCCTGCGTTAAGTGAGAGAGATGTACTTCTGAATCCTACGATAAATATAAAAAAAAGGGTCTTCACAAAATCATTAATAAATAGATAATCTATGGGTTTACTGAAAGTACGAATGAAGTATTAGGTACTGATATGTACGAAAAAACATGAAAGGAATTAAATGATCATGGTGATTATTTTTGTGTTGAAGAGGTAAGAGAAAACCAAGTGATGAGGATACAAATATAAAAGTAAAAAAGATTAGTTTCTTTTTTTGGTTAATAATGATATTAAATCTCTCAACTTCCACTCACGATCTCAAAGGTTTATGAAATTTTTCTCTTTGACTATACCGATTATTGTCATCATCATCCAAAAAAAACGCACGTCATGATGGAAGTAAGGTTATGAAATCCCAATTCGGCTTGAGCCTAGTGTTACGGTCTGGAATAAAGTTGCAGAAGCTTGACGACTGACCAAAAGGATTTAGACCAGGTAGCTCGCTTCCTTGGTGGGTGTAAAGATTTGGTCGATCGACTTTTGAGCTGGTCTAACTGATATAGTTAGCTTCAACGGTGTTTGCTTTTGAGTAAGTATGATATCCCTTGTTGGATTCTTGGCGACAAATTCCAAGCTGAGGATGCACGATTTTAGGGAGTGATATGTAGAAATTCTTTGTTGAAATCAATTAATGTAGTGGTTTGATGCTAGTAGAGCAGATGACTCATTCGAATTGACAATGATTGTTTTGAAGGTCTCATAATCACCATCAGGACGGTATACATGTCAAACCCACTCTCAACGCAGATCTTCTCTATCTACCTGCCAAAAGATAGTGTAGGAACTAATAAAGCAACATTTAGCTTTATTTCTTGAATGAAGAAGACCTTCCATGCACACATCCATGTCTCATTGCTGAACAAAGAAAGACTTCAACTTCCCTCACAGAATTATCTTGATGAGATCACAAGTCACTGGGCAATATTCCGAATGCCACGGACGACCTATATATCCTGCAGGCTGAGCCTTCTGGACTTGAAAAGGTCCAAATACACACACCACCATTCTCAGTCTTTTGCACCGGTGATAATATTCAAAACTCGTTCGACGAATCCTTGATGGGATATCATGCCAATATCAATCAAGCTTTGGTTACCAACACATGTTAGGATCATTTAACAGACATCACCTTCATCCTCCTAATTATCAACTCATAGATCTTTCTTGATGCACCACCTTTGAATTGATGTTTTCATAAATCATCAGTTCGATGTCATCAAGACCTTACAACTTCAGTATATAGGTCAATTCCTACTCTTTGGGAGAGCTCAGGGGAGACCCAGTGA
>KZ149779.1:5608-16253 GCA_002157085.1 Melampsora occidentalis | reverse complement strand
GTCCAAGGTCATTTGTAAAAATGCAGACAACTGTATTCGTGATGTATTGGACACATTCTTGCCTCATGTGTCACACAATACTCATCAAGAAATTTAAGAATAGAAACAATGAGATGAAAAACAGGATAATTTGGGAAATAACTGGGAAGGTAGAGGGCGATGTCAGGAGGCATTAACGCCATGAGTCACCTTTTGTTTGTGAGGGGGCTGACCAACCAGAATGAGCTCGCATTGCCGCGCTCGATCAAAGGTAACGGTATCACCGAGCTTGTAATTATTCTACCTGTGATCACGTATCACCACGGTGTAGGGCATTCACGATCACAATGACATTGTGGCCTCTTTGGGTTTAGGCTCGGGCGTTTTTGGCAGGTGCGAGACCTTTGTCATGGGCTCATTTGTGCGCGTTGGAGGCAAATGTTTATTCAGGGTGGATACAGCTGACTGTACGTTTAGAGACGGTCCCTGTACAAGTTTTACAAGGTCGTAACCGTTGGAGATGCTCTTAGTTTCCTTTTCTCTCATCTGACTGTATCCCTTTACAATCTTACTATCAGATTTCTGTCAAAGTTTCCTTTGTTCTATCTTATACTAAGTTTGTTTTTGGTTTGGATTCAGTCCAACATACTCACAGATGGTATCCAAAGGAATCCTTTTGACAAATGAGTGAACTTATTCTATTTGATTGGCGCTAAAAAACAACAAGATCCAAATTCATACTTCCCCATGTCCCTCAATCACCATCAAACAACATACTCAACCAATCATCCATACACATAGTAGCATACACACTTCTTTCCCATTGTGTAGTCTTACAACAGCTTACAACCCCCTTCTGAAGAATCAACTCCTCACAAAAATGGAAGATCACAGATCACATTTTTTTTACTAGAGATCACTCAACAATTTGACAAACCACTTGGGAAAAAAGGTAAACACTTCCATACCAATATGAATAAGTAGATTTACACCTAACCATAACCCAAAACAACAGACCATTAATAATATGAAGTAGGTAACCAAAACCAATCAATCTCTTTTACAACAATGAAACAGGTCTGTTAATTATCCTAATAATAAGTTATCTCAAACACAGCTCTTTCAAAAGACTTTTGACTATCATCACCCCAATGGCCTTCGTGAAAGCTGAGTTGTCCTACTCCGTTTCGCAATCACATCTAATACAGTCCTTCCCTCCGCAAGCTTAGGCGCAATTGGTTTATATTCTCTAGATGAAAGACGATTGACATTGTTCTCCTTCAAAGTAGTGATATTATGGTTTGTTGTGGTACTACTAGGAAATGAACCTAAGGCCTTAGCTTTCCAATTCTCTCTTGATTCTCTCATCAACTGTTCATTCTCTTCACGTAATCTTACATTCCTACACAAAAAGAAGTCAAGTATCAGTCAATGAGAGTTTACCAATCAAAGATGGTGATTGAACACTTACTCAGCTTGTAAAAGACGACATTGGTCCTCCAGTTCTTCAATATATTCTCTTTTCCTCTCTCTCACTGCTCTCATCCCTTCACGTTTCCTTTGCATAAATTCTGCTTTCTCATCTGGTTCTAATGGAGCTTTAGGTCTTGGTTTCGGGCCAGGTTTGGCTCTCGGCAGTCCATTCTTATTCAACACAGGTATTGATGATGACGGGCGATGATGCTGGTGAGTAGTATAATCCGATTCAGCTAATGATTCACAAGGCGATCCGTCGGTGAGATACTCTACAGCTTGATCTGTAGGTGTCTTGGCAATGGCAGGTTGAATTGAACGTAAGGATGATGTAGCAGGATTTCGAAAAGATCTGGTAGGCGATCTACTCGGGTCTCGTTCAGACTGATATCTTGAATCGTGAATTGTACGGGATGCGCCAGGTTCCCGTCTAGCTCGTTTAGGTGGTGGTGGTACAAATTCAGGGGAGTCATCAGAATCTGGGAAATCAATCTTCACAAAGGGGATTCCAGCCATCGATGCTGCAGTGAGTGGAGATGGTTTGTTGATAATACGACTCGAAGAACTCGTCGGTGGTACGGATGGTGCCTGCTCGGCTGACCAGGGTGATCGAGAATAGGGGCGTGAGCTCGGCAGATCGAGAACAGCTTTAGAATTGATTCTCGGATCCCGATTATCAGATGATGTGGACGTATCAGGACGTAATCCGGGGTCTACATTTGCTCGATGTGAACCGGTATCACGAGGTCGAGAGACAGTTGTGTTTTGATTCTCCATGGCAGAGTATCGTCCAAAGTGACCAAGAAGATCAGCAGTGGAAAGACCGCTAGCGTCTAAAAGTTGTTGTGCCCAATCGATTGCAGGAGTAGAAGCAGATGTTGCAGTTTGAGATCCACAGGGACGTTCATCCGGCAGATCTGAGACTTGTTTAGCTGGTATGGGATCTTCTGGAGGTGGTTGAAAGTCAGGGTCATCGGATTCACTATCGGTTGGAAAATCTAGAAAGTCAAGTGGGTTGAAGAAATTGCTATTCGGATCGGGTTTTTGAGGTATCCTTCCTGATCGAGTAGGTTGAGGTTTCCATTGAAGTTCACTGGATGAAGCGTTTGATGTCGGAATAGATTGTGAGGTAGATTCATGGGATGTTTTTTGAGATTGTATTGTTGAGTCAAGAAATGAGAGAGGTAGTGAATTAGTCGATTCATTTGTAGTTGAAGTAGAATTTGTTAGGCTCTTGAGAAATTCAAGACTAGTTGATGAGGTGAGATTGGAAGGAATATCAAAGGATGAGAACAAGTCAGCTAATGATTTAGAATCGTTCGTATCTTGGTTCATGTTTGATGATAGATTTGAGTCAAGGAAGTAGGTTGTAGGTAGTTGATGGAGAAGGAAAGCTGGAACTCAGTTGTGTTCAAATCAAAATCCTCAAAATCAAAGTCTACCTTAACTGAGTGCAACTTAAAGGTTTTGTCCAGCAGTTTTAAACATCATAAGGTCTAAAGCTCATTATCTTCGCAAATCGCGCCTCTCACGTGACTCAAGAAGCTCATCAACGATAATCTATGTACGCGTTCGATGCCGAAGACGTGCTTTTCTGAGAACCTGCTGAGAACATTGTTCCGTACTCGCTCATGCTTCATTTGTGCAAACATAGTTTTTCGAAATGTTACAATGAACATTTAGGAGGGGCAGAAGGTTGACATGTTCAAAGCTCGACCCAACAGGGATCTACAAGCTTCAGAAGTTGCCTTTAAAGAGTTGGGCAATGTCAGAAGTAGCTCACTAAACTTCGAGAAGACTTTCTTTCGAAAATTTCATCTTCGTATGCCGCATTAAAATGATGGTATTTCGCGGAACATAAAAAAACAAAATTTTATAGATACAATTTTTTTCAAAGTTACTGATCTTCCTCTCAGAGGTTCTTAATCAGAAGTGAGATGGGAATCCAATCGGACAGGGATCAGGTCTAGCCTGTTTTAGATTTTATCAGGTATTCGATCACCTCCAAGACTTTATCGTCTATTACTTTATTTCGGTCAAGAAAGACGGCGCCAATCAATGCCTCGACTACTTTGCTCAACCAGTGCTTCCCGGCAAATGTACGGCCACTGGGGCGCTTTTTAATGAATCTTCTCAGTTTTTTTAATTTGGCCCGCTTATGTAGGAATTCATTTTTTGTTAGTTCTTCGAAGCGTGTCTGTGTCGTTCCTGCCACGGGGTCTTCCGGGTGTTTAATTATTTCCACAGCGGCCCATACGTCAAGAACGGAATCCCCAATCCACTCCAGAAGGCGAAATTCCTGGTCGTTGAGAGTGAGAGCTTTTCGTAGTAGGTTGGGATTCGTAAATGTGTATTTTAGCATGTCCTGTAGATCTCTTTCATCCTGAGTTAATATGACTTCGTTATGGGATTCAACACCAGGTGAAATGGTATGCCAATGATGCAAATAACATTGTAGACCTATTCTTTGGGCAAATGTTTTAGTGGATTCCAAACGCTCTGAAAGATAAACCGCGCCCAATGCTAGGTATAGCACATTAACCTCATCTTTATCGTTTTTGTGTCGTGAAACATTAGGAAAATCGGCGGAATGAAGTGGAGCAAGAAGCAACAATTCAATCAAAGTTTCTCTACTCAACTCATTATTTCTCATCTTATCTAGCTGTTTAAGTGTAGATTTAGGATATTCAGTTACGAGATTGACAGTACTCAACATCTTCAGTAAGCTAACTCCCATCCTCTCAAGAGTATCTGTGTCCGGGGATTCAGCATCGATGAGCTGGTTAATCAATGTTTTTGGATTCAGTAGATTTGGAAGATGACTAGGCGAGAAACGAATTGCACACTTTGTGATCTCGGGAAGCCGTGTAACGACTTTTGGGAAGAGAGAGCGCGGGCTATTGTTGATGGATATCACATTACCTGATCTTATCATAGGCCAATCAATTTCTTCTTGGTTCCTTAAAAGTGGAACAAGGAATGCGCGAGTTTCATTAGAAATTGAAGCAATTGAGGGATTTGTGATCTGCGTTAGTGATTTGTAGAATTTTTCTAAATCAGAAGATTCCTTCTGATCTAACTGTACTCTTTGTGGCTCTCCTTCAATAAGAAAAAACATATCTGTCTTTTTGAAGGAATACCCAAAGCAACTCGACTTGGGTGAACTGTCATCTGGAAATGTTAGGCCGAGGACGATGTGTTTTGGCTCGTTATTTTTCATGTCGGTGAACAGACATTTAATGTGAATCCTGCGGAATTCAATCCACATAGGAAAATGTTTTGCAATTGATTTTGGGTGTTGTGAGGTTTTTTGATATCTGTGCAATAGATCAAAGTCAATTTTTGAAGTATGATGTCATTTTTAGAAGGTTTACTAATGACTCACTTTCGAGGCATTCTGGGTTGATGCTTTATTACTTTTGAAAGGGTTTGTGCTTGATGTCTGACAGTCACGGACCGTCGCGTGGAATTTTTGTACTGGGGAATTGGTGGTAATGTGAGGTGATGTGTGCTAAGTCGTCAAATGTAAGAAAGAAATCAAAAGACATCAGTCCGCTTCACTCGCGTCTTTCTTGGCTGGAAAGAGTGACCTTATAATAAAAGATAAGGTATAAAAATTATAAAAACTAAAGATAAGAAACTTACCAAGGTTCTTGATTGGGAATGTTGTTCTTGGTGATTGGTTGCGATGTGGACCTAAAGAGTTGAAGGTCATATTGCTTATATACTTGTTATGGAGCTGACTTGTGGTTTTGATTAGTATGACTTGAATGAGTTTGACCGACTGGTATGTGAGGATTTCGTCCTTCTACCAACGAACAAAAGCACCTCAAACTGTAAGAAGTCGTGGTCGACCTTTCATGTTCTTCAAACCGCCGGGCTGAGGTCTTCAATAGCCTGACGGTTATATCTTGTGTGCGAGAAAAGTCATCTCCGCTCGGTCAGGAAGCTTAGTAGGAGGAATGTTCCTAATACTTTTCTTTGGAAAACAACTGAGGCAGGTGAAACGACTGGTCATTGAGATGCAAAACTCATCCTCAGGAGACATCGCCCTGCTCTACTTTTGGCTACTTTCTACAATTGATAATTTAACGTGTTTGTCGGGGGTAACTGAACGGGGAGCCTCATCACAAGTTCCTCTGCTGTGTACATACAAGCTGATCTGAGTAAGAAAAGACTTCTCCTCGGTATTGATCAATTGACTGGCAGACGGTTGATTGTTCACCACTTTTCAAGTTTGATCGCTCAGCTATAGTGCCACAGAGCACTTGGACGAACGCGAAGCTGTAGGGATGATCATCAAGGTGACCGTGGACCGCCCCATTGGGACGGCCACAACAACAATCAGTCAATGGGCGTATTCTGGTGTTGGGTAAGCTTCAAGAGTGATTAGATCCATCCATCGGGTTCATGAAAAGATTCCATAGATAACCAACCAGCCTGAGCTTTACTGGCGACGCATCTTGAGGTGAGACAAGCGGTTGCGTGTCGGCCCCCAAAGTTACCTTCAAACCGACTCCTTTGATAACCTGCTGTGTTCCCTCTGCCTCATCCCAATGACTATTCAGCTAGATCGAGGCATTTACATTGGTAACGGTTTTTTTTACTGAACAACACACCATAAAGACAGATTCGATCGCCTGACCGTGCCTCTCAATTGGGCCATATACGTACCTCCACCGGGATAATTCCAATCCGGGCAGTTGATTCCATTCCTTGCCCCATATCATTGACCAAGTAAACTGAACGGAATTCAATTTTGGAGTGATAAGCACTCTTTCACATCATTCGCAGCTTGCATCACAAATATCAAGATTGTATCGGAAAATCAGCTTTTGCCATTAAAATGTTATTTCTTTTTGCCCATTGTAACATTTCCAATTCTGGTACTTAAGCCGCGCGATTTACCGCTTGCTTGTCAATTTGGCTGATCATATGATCCAGTCAAATATCCTGGTATTTTTATTGTGCTCACCCTAAACCTCCACAAGCGATATACACAAAAGATTCCACTTCACTGAACTCAACCCACATTTGATCCACGTTTATCATCTTACTGCCTTGGGCCTAAATCAAAAACAGCTCAAGTTGAACAATTGTTATTGCATGAAGATCCAAAAGCAATTTCAGTGAAGTACATACATACAATCAATACGGTCAACAAATGAAGAAGGAGGAAAATGTTAACTTGGCAAAGTCTCGCTCGCGGCCAGGCTCCGAGGGACGCCGCGAGAGGGACCTGGTTGAGTTGAAAGAAAATGTGAAACTGGACAGATCTTAACTGCATACGATTCAAAAATCATAAATTCCGCATCAATTTCTTTTGCTGGAAATCCAGATACACGGAGAAATTGTTCTTGTGTAAGGAAACAATAGATGAGTCCTTATTCAGAATACCTTATACTAGCATTCCACGTCTGAATACTCAATACTATACTTACCCTGACTCATCTTTCTGATCATCATCAATGGAAGTATTTTGCCTTACTTTGGCTATCAAACATTAAGGTCCTTTTCACCACTAAGTCCTCAATAGCTGTAAACTCAATATCAAATTCTACATTATTCATCAACTAAAGACATTAAACCAATCACAAACAGATTACACACAGATGCATTCTCCCTCTTTTGAAAGTCCATCAAGATTGTCACAAGAAAAGGAAAATAAAAACACAGTAACCTTTCATGATCATTTATCAGGATTGACACAAGTAGGAGGAACCATTGCTACTATACAGGTTACAAAGTCATCCTGATCTTCCTTTTTATTGCCACATAGTCCTTTGGCTTTTGCATCAAAGCCCTTTGGCTCAATTACAGGTAAATCTAGCGGTTTTTTGTTATCTTTACTTTTACAAGCGATTGCCGTCTTGTTGCATGTTAGTTCAGCACCTTTTTCCGAGCAAGTGATCGATTTTAATCCTTTTGGAAGGTTACCATTCGAACATGCCAGGGTAGTCGCTTTTCCAAACCCTTTCTCTTGGGCAGCGAATATACCAGAATGGAGCCCAAGGAGAACGATGATCACAAAGTAATGCCTATTGTTTCAATGATATCGCAGAGATTTGTGTATTGTCAGTTCTTAATCATGGAACTCAATCGAAAAAAACTGCGCCAAGGTTTTCCTCGAGTGCAGAAAACATACTTACTTCATTTTGGATAAGTAAGTCCTCGAATGGAATTAGACGAGCTGGAGGCTTGGGTGCGGGGTGCGAAATCAATATCTTCAAGTAAAGGTGCTATAGGCGCCAAGGTACACAGGAATGTGGTGAGTTGTTTGATGGGTTCTGGTCTTTGGGTCGGCTCTCGGACGAGGTGTCAATTTCCAGAAGTGACGTTATGGAGCCTAAGGAATTATGAGGAGCTATTTGATCAACAAAAAATGTCGTGGTGACTCAATGAAAATAATCTTGTTTAACATTTGTGGCACGGAGGAGAATATCACAGAGCATTCCCTTTTGTATCGCGGTGAAGTCATGTTCATATATAGCAATCCATCTTAAATCCGGCTGCTAGGGTATGGAGGATCATTCCAGGATGAGTCATCTCGGTCTCGTGCCTTTCTCTGAGGGTGGAAAGTCGAAGCTCTTTGACAGAGAGGCACCTTCGGTGACTTGGAGATTCGTCTTTCTCCTCGCCAACGAGTGATTGTCGTCTGAGCAATTACTTAAACACGATTTCCGCCAGCTTGTTACACAGCTACATCGTTCGGAGTGGTGAGGGTGGGGCGATGATCAGGGTATCTCCATCAACAACGTCATTGGCTCGGCAGTACTGAACACACGATAGCCGACAAAGTTTTGAACGAGACAGTGCGCATGCAGTCCGGTGTTCTGGAATCTGCGATCTTGATCACAATGCCCCGGTTACTTGGCTTTTACTCGAAGCTCCGAGGATGGCATTGTGAGTTTCTTCGGTTCACAAGACATTGGGTAACACAGCTCCTTTGGTGCAGGGGTCACAGCGTTTGAATGTCACATGGGAGGAAATGCGAGGTGGACCAAGAGATCAAGCAATTGCACTGCCTGCAAGTCTGGCGGTCGGATCGTTTTGGTATGAATCATGATCTGTGTTCTGCGGTCTACATACGGTTTATTCGAGCTTGGCATCACGGTACATAATTAGAGCTCGATGCAAATTTGTAGATCCTTTCTTTGTTTTCCGGAAGGAACGGGAGAACATGGGATGTTTCCGTGACCCTGAGATGCCTTTGTGACTTTGGCTGAGTTTCCCCTCCGGCGGAGCCCGATTGAGCAAAGTGGGTCCATTTGGGTTGAGGAAAACCTGTGACAAAACCTCGAAAGGTCGTCCGATCTGTATGTAACCTTGATTGAGGTACATACATAACTTGAGGGTGGAGGTGGACATCACGATCGGTTCCCTGAGTTCTCTTCTCATCGAGATTGCAACACACATTCGTTGAGGAATCAGTAATCACCAGCAGATAATATTTCGTTGACCTGAGTTTAGTTTATAACCTCAAGTCTTACGATTCCAGAAAGTCTCTTATCTCAAGTCTCATATCACTCTCAGAATGTCGCTTGCTCTGACCTTCTCTTTGGCTCAATCGACTCTTCTCGGTCAGGCTGTTCTGCTTCACCCCGCCTATCGGACTAGCCAGTCTGCGCGAATGCTCCGTCTCGGGCTTATCCCTCTCGCGCTCAGCTTTCTCGCCTCATTCGCCATGCGAAGGCGTGCTCAATCAACGTTCGCTCTCGATATTGCAGGGAATATCTTCATTGGTCCAATGATCGCTGTAACTGCCATGCGAAGTTTAATCTGGGGGACAAGTTCCAAACCATACCATCGATTGAAAGACTCAGGAGCACGAGGTTCATTTCTAGACAAATTAGCCTTTGGACTTTCGCTTCTTTCTAGTCCGAGAGGAATCGGTTGGTCTTTCGGGGTTCCTCTACAACCTGTCAATCAAACCAAAACGGATTTCCTTCGAGATACATTGAAGAGACTTTCAGGCGATCTATGCATCTTCACAACCTCAGTCGTCATCTTAGCGATCATTGACATAAGTCCCTATGCAACCACGCCCATCTTTCGATATCTCATGACCTTCTTTTCCGGTACATTTTCTTGGACCATGCTTGATAGCGCTGGATGTTGTGCCCGACTAGTAGCCCTCTTATTCGGACTTGACTTGGCCGAATATACTTTCTGGCTTGATTCACCACTCCGATCGACCAACCTCGCGGATTTTTGGTCAAGAAGATGGCATAGCCTCTTGAAACACGTGTTTGTTGAAGGGGGAGCCAAACCATGTGAAGCAATAGTTCAAAAGCTGATAGGCAATGGTGTCCTCAGTCGATCAGCAGCATTAATCGGCGCTTTCACAATCTCAGGATTAATTCACGAATTTGGCCTCTGGTTTGCTACTTCTCCCGATCTTTCATTTCGAACTACGGGTTTCTTTGTCGGTCAAGGATTAGGAGTGGTACTTGAATCCACTTTTTCTAAATTGACTGGACGCCGTGTAGGTGGATGGCTTGGTAGGATTTGGATGTTGCTATGGTTGGTAGCTTGGGGTAGATTGATGATTGATTCTTGGCTTGATAAAGGTGTGGTAGACAGTAGCTTGATGCGAGATTATCTCTCAGATCATGGATATCTTTGAATGTTTGTTTACTTGACTGTTTCCTTTTGAATAATGTTGTAAGCTTTGTCTCCTAAATTATGATGGAATATTAGTTACAGACGATTCATTTGCATGATCATCTAATCATTTTGATGATAGACAACTGCTTGATTTTCATGTCCTTGAAGTCTATACCAATGTATGATTCCATGTCAGCATCCTGTTGTTTAATCTGACAATGATTGAGTTGGGTGGCTTGGGGTTGAACAGGAACATCAAGACTCAAATGAAATGCTTTCAGTATGTCCAAAGGCCATTGCAAATTGAATCATTTCTACAGCTGCATCTACCAAATGATTTATTTGTGATCTTAAAATCACCTGCGTTTCATGTTGTTCACAATTGCAGATCAATTTGAGTGCTTTTGATTTTGTAACATGACATCAACAATCACAGGGGTCAAAATAGATGCTCACATGGAGGTGAGCATACCACTCCTTCTGGAATTCTCCAAAAATGATCCATTTTCTTTCAGATTGTTTCAATTGAGACTTCTGGTACTGTTCAGGTGATCAGCCTGTTGTACTCAAATTTTGCTTGAACTTT
>MWRL01032290.1:0-17575 GCA_002157085.1 Melampsora occidentalis | reverse complement strand
TTACGTCGTATTTCGTGCTTCGTGATTGACTCATAATACTTGGAGTCTCTGTGCCAGGATTTCAAGATTACAAAGTCACAAGCCTCAGGTGCTGGGTGTGGTGTGCTTGGTGCGCCAAAAAATGTAAAACAGGGGGGTGTCACGCCCATTCATACGATGAGAGCAAAGGTTGTTTTGCAGACAAGACAGGTGCAATTTAAGACCAAAAAATCATAACCAAATGGATTTCAATCACTCAGGATGATCTCCCAAGTTGCAATAAGACTTCTTTGCAAGGAAATCTCTTCAAAAAAAAGTACTTCAGTAGCACCAAGTTCAGGGCTTGAAAGCCACTTGGATAACGACTTTGGTTGACCTGATGCTCTCAAAGACTTTGAAGCTGGTGTCTTTCCTGTCAGTTTGGTTGATCGGGTAGAAGGTCTTTGTGACCCGGATCTCGGACCAGAAGATGATTACGTCAGTAGTCTTAACGATTTGTCTGACTTTGAAAAGAGACAAGCCCGTGTGAGTGAGCACAAAACTCAAGATGACATTGTCAGTGTCATTGCTAGTCCTTCAAAGTCATTGGACCTTGAAGATCTCTTGTGAATGATCTGATTATCTTCTTTTGTTACAAACATTACAATAAGAAGACTGTCCCTACTCAAAACAGGTTTGTAAAGTCTGTGTTCAACCGTGTTCAAGCATTTATAAAAGCCTTGATTTCCACCTTTGAAACGATTTTGTTGATTTTCCTACGTTTTTTGGACTCAGGAGGCGCGCCCCTCGCGCCCTCTGCTATTCAGGCGCGTCTTACCTGATAGTTTTTGCGCCCGGACGCGCCTGGCGTTCCAAAAAAAACGCGCTCACCACCTGATGCAAGCCCCTCGGCGAGGAGAGGGCTTGTGTTAAGCTAAGGCCTCACGGGTGCAATCCTGTGCAATCGGCTTCTTCATTCATTCATCTCAAAGTGTATTTAATTCCTTTGATTCTGATGCCAGAGTTCAATGCCTCACCCTCCACAACTTTGGTATGTGCTGGTGCGCTCCTCTGCGCTCCCTAATCGATTACAAACGGGTCTTTCTAGGAAGTCGACTTGAATTTCTTATATACGTTTAATCGAATCATATGGTGGAACTCAATGGAGTCCTTCGTGGCGAAGGCGAAGCGTAGAGCCGCTTCATTGAGATCTTAAAATTGTCATCTCGGCGAAGGTCATCATCCAAAGCCAGAAGCGTTATTTTGAACCAAAAATGAAGCTCAAAAAGGCCAATGCACGCCGGTGGCGCTACTTCTCCTTCCGCCGCTCCGTATTCTGGAGGGAACACCCTACAGAGGCAAGTTCAGACACTGCTTCTACGTCTACACCAGTGTGCTTCTACTAGGACTCAAAATCATATAAATAGATAGGAAGGCGGGTTCCTATCATATCTGCCATACGCTTCTTCCCTGATCTCGTCTTTTGATCAAATCTCGCAAATTTCACACGTGTTGTTCCAATCAACCTTCTTCTTCCCCTCTTACTGCACCAAAGATGCTTCTCGTCTCCCCAAAGATCTCCCTTGTGATCCTATCAGTGTGGATTCATGTGGTAGTGAGCGATTATACTTGTGATCGAGGGTTCTCAATCGGACCAAACAACACAGGATGTAAGTGATCCCATTCAAATCTTCTTTGTCTGATACCTTCATGATGATCTATGTCTGGGACTAATACGGAACGGGATCCTGATTGTGCACATCAAAGTATGCAGAGGGTTGTTTGCGGACCGAACTGCACATGAGTATTCTTGCGCTCTCTCGAGTTGTCGGGATGGCGGTTAGTATTGGACAAATTAATCTTCATTCATGTTGATAAAAAAATGAGACTGTAGAACTGATTAGCGGACATGAGTTTGATGTGATGTGATTCAGGCCAGCCATGGAGCCCGATGTCTGGTTGTAAGCCATCTGGATCGAGCGGTAGCGGGACGAATCAAAAATGTGCTACATATGATTACAACAAATCCACCGATGATTATAGTGAGTATCTGTAGTCTTCAATCGTCAGGTTTGTGATGAACTGTCTGATTCAAAATATATCTATGTTTGTATGATGTAAATTTCTCAGCTTGTCACAATACCCAAGGAAACGTTTATACTTGCCCTGATACTCCTGCTAACGTACCTGGCATCAGTTAGTCATTTTTTCTTCTTCAATCAAATTCAAATGCTTACTTAACTGAGAATATTTTCTTTTTTCAACTCTAGCATGTACGCAATGTACCAAGAAAAATTGAAAGATCGTATAAAAGACTGCTTGGGATATTCATACAATCCTAAGGATAAGGGAAAGGAGATTCTTGCATGAATTTTGTGATCAATCTATGTGAAACGTTGTGGATTTGATCAGTATCAGTATCAAAATCACTTTTGATGGATTTGAGTAATTTGAACACATGTCAATGGACAAGTTTGAACTTTGAACTCTAGGAAACTTGAGTTTCCTTTCCTCCCTTCGAGCGAGGGACTTAACCACTAAAACCCGGATTCTCTAGAGCGCTCGTCAGGGGCTTATGACAAAAACCCCGGGTTTGGCCTGACTCCTGAGAACAGCAAGAGATTCAAGCAACCATTTTGATTGGCTTAACCTATCCCCTCTCGCGGCGTCCCTCGGAGCCTGCGCTAAACATTTGATAATCGAGTTGTTCAGCTTTTGTAAAGCTGGGTCTTATGCAAACGCGAGCTTCATCTTGAAATCGAATTCCCTGACGATCCATGTAATGTAGTGTCATCTTGTGCTCGCACTTGAACTATATATGTACATTTACAAACTTACACTCTTGGATGGTTGGGTCTCTTTGAGTTACACTGAAGGACAATGTGGGTTTGTTTCAAAGAGAAAGTTTCTCTATCGATCTATGATTTTGATTGGCTACTCAGGAAGAGAATACATTTCTGATCACTGGCAAAAGATATAGGAAAAAAAGTTGTCAGTCTCAACGCCTCTCTTGAAACCTCTAAAAGTTCAAACTTTGGAGCCCAGAAATAGCACTTCCCTGAAATCCGTCCTCGAACTCTTTGCCGAATCTTTCAGACAAATATTTCAGATGGTGCTGTGTTTTCTCTATTCTGTCCCCGTTATTTACTCTGAGAGTGTAATGACAAAAGCCTGAAATCATTGAGGTATATAATTTCACTTCCATCCCTGCAATGACTTCGAATAAGTCAAATGACCACCTGGGTGCTCGTTTGATCGTTCATTCCTCGAGTTCGAAACCCCTCATGGCCGGAGGTATGGCGGGGATCTCAATAGGATCTCTTTCTGTTTTGCTCACATGTCGGGGCTCGATCGTTATAGTTACATATCCTCGAGAGGTTTGCAATGTTGCTGAAGCGTTCAAACTTCACTTTCTTGATTGAGGGATTTTTGCGTGTCGGATCCACTCTTTATAAATTGGGTTCCGGTCATTCTCCACAAAACATTATTCTCCACAAAATACCTGAACCTTCACTTTTATTTTCTAAAGATCTTTTGATTCCTTCCCCTAGTGCGAAGACCATTTTAAAATACTCTTTTTGCAAGAATTTCTCAAAATAACTTCATAGTGTATCCAACAACTCGTTAATCTATTAGACATCAACTCGTCGGACTCGTATCAGCATTCAGACTTCAACATGTATTCACATTTGCTTTTACTCATCTTGATCCAAAACATTACATTTGCTTTCGGTGGAAGTGGCCAGGAATGTTGTCTATTTTATGGTGTAGATGATCAAAAACCATTTAACAATAGTAAGTTACATCTCCTCATGTCTCATTTGATTGCCCATCCTTTCAAGTCAGTCACATTCAAGCTGAAAAATCCTGACAACGTTCTTATCAATCATCAGTCTGTATGACCAAAGATAAACGAATTTTTACTTGTCCGCAACCACCTTATCCTAAACTGAGAGTCGAAGGCTGCGTTCCTTATAAAGATAACTCGATTGAGAACTCTTTGACCAATTATAAACCATCTACCCAGATGTGTGACTCAGTGGCAAGAATTCCAGACGGTGAAAATAGTGATACTTTTTATATCAGTACGTCACATTATCTTTCATCATATCACGATAAGCTTTTGAACACTAAAAACCTTCTTTGTATTTAGATTGTGGTGTTATCCGTACCAATGCACAAGGTAAACCTACCTTAACTAAAGCTTTCCGGTGTCCTAACCATGGTTCGGTCTTTAAAAGTGAATCTCTCATTAATATACAAAATGATGTATTTATTTGAGACTGACTTTTATTTTTGAACTCTAATCAGCTTTGCAAAGTTGCAAAGCCCGGCCAGCGGATAAATCAAGCTTGTAAGTCTTTCTCAAATCAAGTAGTACCATTTAATTACATGACCCTCATCACAAAGAAACTCATATTTTCCTTTTATCCCTTAGTGATCTAGATCGTTACCCCATAGAGAGAGTTGTGGTAGATTGATAGTTATAGCCAAAGTGCTTGTATCTTCATCTCTGGTTTTTGTTTCTTTTGTACATCCTGTAGCAAACTGTTTCCCGTGCATTTTGTACGTTTCTTCAACCTTCTTTGATAGAATCTTATGAGCATTTACATTGAAATTATTTATGTGGACACTGAAAGTCTCAGTGCTGCTCAATAACCTTGAATTGCACAGTAAGCATACTGTCACACACATGTCAAATTTAGAAGTGAGAGAAGAAATTACACATGTAAAGGTTTTATGAAAATCGTGAAATCTAAAGTATCATGTAACACCTTTACTTCAAGTCTTCAACAGCCTTATAATGACCTTATTCTTCTCGATGTTTATACAGGCGCTTGATTCCTCCTTTCCACTGCAGGCCCGTAGGCCTAGTGCACCTGGGTGTATGTTTTTGCGAGGAACTTGATTCAACTCACTTGCTTTTTGGCAGGAGATAGCAATATGGAAATAATGCAACTATGAATATTGTACAACTCAAAGCATTTCACTGATCCATAGTAAAATTATAAAGACCAAGCATCAGAAAACATGTACGGGATTTTGGCTTCAAAGACAAAGGCTTAAAGAGCTACATTTGAAAAGCTACAAGCTGGTGATTTGTTGAAGAGAAAGTATCTTAACTGGTAACTGCGGAATGGACTACTCATCCCATTTATTCAATTTCATGTGTGATCTTCGATGTATATCTTGACTCCTGTTGATTCCAAGAGACATAAATGAAGAAATGATGATTAAATGCGAGACATGGATACTTCAATCTTCCTCCAGTTTGTGAAACTTGACCCATAGTCCACCCCTAAAGCTCAAGATTAATGTCGGAGCTTCTTGGACAGTTTCTTTACAAGCAGAAGGGCCAACCAACTCTGCCCCTGAAAATGATTGCATCAATCTCAACATCACAAGAGAAGCTTCTGAAAGGGCTTCGTTCAAGAAGATCATACACAAAAACTCAGTATCTAGTATCAAAAGTGCACCCCAATAGCAAGGCAAAGAAATCGAACATACCAGACTGTTGGCCAATACAGATTCTCGGTCCCAGACTGAAAGGTTGAAAGGCGGATGAGTCTTTGATTTGTTCGGTTGGTGATTCGTCTAGCCAGCGCTCGGGAACAAACTCCTCTGCATTCTGGAAGAGAAAGTTCGACGAAAAAAGATCAGAGTGATGGTCGAAATTTGATTCCTCTTTCTAGACTCACTTCACCCCATAGTTTCTTGTCCCGTTGAAATTCCATAGTGTAAAATTCCACATCCGTTCTAAAATACGTATCATCAATGAGTACAACATACGAGAGCATGAAGCCAAATTTATGGAAATGTATGGGACCGCGACTGAGCTCACCCTGCTGGTACAAAGATGCCTGAAGGTAAGACATCGTCTTCGAATGCATGACGCCAGTTAGTCCACAAGGGAGGATGGAGTCTACAATATGAGTTAGTAGATCAGACAAGTGAGCAGATGTCAATGATGCCAATGAACGATTGAACGCACCTGAGTGTTTCATTCAGGACTGCTCGTAGTAGCTTCAGTTTTGACAAATCTTCGAGCGATATGCCAGAAGAGTTAGAAAGCCCCGCTGCTTCCATTTGGAGCCGCTTCCACAACTCATCTCGCCCGGCCAGCTCGTATATACAGCTCGCGAGAAGTGACGCCGTGGTATCTCGAGCAGCAAACAATAGATTGAGAAGCTCAAACCGAACCATCTCGGATGAGCAGCCTGATTGACGTAACCCTTCAACCAAGTTGATATCTTGGCCTTCTCCATCATCTGTTTCATCTTTTTCGGACGACAAAAGTCTATCGACCACCTCGAACACAATCTTGACTGACTTGCTAGGCATTGTAACTGCGTGGATTGCCCTTCTCAGCAGAGCTAGAATTTTTGCATTGCAAGGGTATGTCCATTTGATTAGACTAACTGCATCGTGGTAAGCTAGACACAATTGTTGTATTATTCATATACAACTCACAGGGAAGCAAGGAAGATTTCAAAGCATCAATCATAGCGTCTTGAAGGGCTTGAGAAAAGCGAGCAGCGTCAATAAGATCTTCTGAGGCTGGCCTGTCAGCAGTCAGATCATTGAGCATATCTAAACACTTTCCGAAAAGGCGCTGGCTTGATGAAGTCAGAGTGAATCGGGAGAAGACTGTCAGACAAATTATTGAAATCAGTAAGATAAAGAGCCAAGATCGGCGAATATGTTCCGTAGATATGACAATTAGAAATGAAAGACTTGCCATCTTGTATGTCTGCACCTTCATCTACTCCGCTTTTCTCCTTGAGCCAAGTCACAACACGATGAATGTGTTCCTCGCATGCATCGAAATCAGAGATCCGCTTTCGACTGAAGTGCGGACGGATCAACGATCTGTGCCACGACCAAAGTCCTCGTTGATCAGAAGAAAAGACACCATCACCAAGGATGGGTCTGAATCCCTCAACCGAATCAGGCACCTTTCCCCATTTCTCGAAACCAGTAGTAAGGACGTGTTTGGCGTCAAGATGCGATAGAGTATGTATCATCTCGATCCCCAAAGAACGGGTGCGGAGCACTTGTGTTCCTGGACTAATCCTACGCTCTTTACTGAAGAGACCTCGTATATCTGATGGAGTCCCAGTAGCAATTATATTGATGCGATCGAGGAGAAATGAAATCCCAAATGGAAGTCGAGAATAAGCTCTGGGTGCCAGGCGAGCGCTACAAGCACGAGCACGTCTGCCTGTCATATACTCTCTGACTTCTAATCGAAACTCTCGAATGAACCATAGAAGAGACACCAAGACAAAAATCTGCCCGGGAGTACTGATGGTAATTTGAGAATAAAGCCTCTCGTAGAAAAATGATAGTTGGCTCGACATGACAAAGGATGATACGACTTGATGTCAGAGTGGGGTCATGGTCATCGCAAAAGTAGCACAGATCAAAGACATTTTATCCGCATTCTTATAACTTGATCACTTATCTACCCTTGACCTGCCGTGATTTGTCTTGCGTGTTGCGGCGGATCGCAGTCGATAGCTTGAACCTTCTTCTCTTCCTTCCAACGCTTTCTAGTCCAACCTGATGTCGTTCATATCATACGTCACTGCGGCTGATAAGACCTTTGTGCCCAAAGTACTTCATCTCACTTGGAAACTCATCCCAGCCAAACAAAAAGGGGATTTACTGATGTTAAAGTGACGTGTTCCAGGCCGCGATCGCCAACTATGACAAGTTGCATGGACTGGCCGAGCGGTTTCATCTTGTGATCTGGTAACAAAAGGATTGAAATATGATGAGGCTGGGTGCAGGCACACACCCAAAAGACTCTTTTTTCGCTTCGTTCGATCTATAATCAGTCAAACCATCGATGAGGACCCTTTCAAAACATTTCATGAGCATATGTATACTTTGCGAGATCATGATTTGGAGGGACAAAGTTTCCGTCAAGGTCAATTCAACACATCGTGCCAGGTTTGAACTTTTTGATCGTCGCTTTCTGATTCGATCTATGTTGTAATAAGGCAGCCATTCGTGACAGATGGTGAAAAAGTGTCGTGATTGCGGATGTTTCAACCTATCATATCTTTTTCCTTTGCTAACGCTTGTGATGCTTGGTAGATCTCTTTTTTTCAAACAGCAAGTATCAGATAAACACAATCATCATGTTCTCCCCACGAGGAAAACACTGGTAAGCTTGTGCCATCTCAAATTCAAGCTGATACCAGCTCACTAGAGCGTGAGCCTGACTTTTTGCCCCAATCGCACGAAGCCACGATCACTGTGTGTGCACATAGCAGCCATGGAGTCAGAGGTGAATCAAAGAAATCATTTCCACCACAAGATATCACACATCCGCGCCCTTAATTCAAGCTAAGAACGCTGAAAAGATGGTCAGAAGAACCGCTGTTGCATCTTCTGACCCAAATCAATTAATGATACCTAGTTTCTTACTGCGCACCCGCAATCCTTGTATGGAAGTTGTTGCACAGATGGCCTCAGATTTACATGTTGATGTGGCACACTCCAAAAAATTATCATTGGTCTAACAAAACCGGTGAAGAGCGACAAGCAAACGATCTCGACCTTAACTATGCACACCAATTTCACTCTTAGCTTGTACCACCCACCCAAGAAAACTTGTTCAATTTCAGTTTTGCCATCTTTCAAATTCCATTTTGATGAGCTCAAGATCATTTCATTTTTTTGTTTGCTCTAAGCATCTGTGATTTCTTGATTCCTTTTCCTTGTTTTTTTACCATAATCTTGAGAAAAGCGATGTGTACAATGGAACATCACACTGAAAAAATTGCTTCATCGTGAACACATTTGATTTCATGATGACATACATAGAGTGACTTAAGTGTTTAAGTGTTTTCGTTTTAGTTTTTGTACTAAACAGATTTCTTAAGTAGATAGCTAAGTACCCTTGAGCACGTGATTGAAGATATGACAGTCAATTTTTGTAAATTGTTCATCAAACTTTAAATTTAAAAACATCGATCTTGAAAAGTTGAAGAAATGCTGAGCAAGAACTGAAACAAAAAAATCAAAATCAAAATCACATCTTACTCACTCATATCTTACTTACTTATATCATGACATCGGTTCAATCAAACCAAGCTAATCCAATTCAATCAACACCTATCAAACCAACAAAACAAGTGAGTTTCCTTCATCAATCAAACTCATCCAATCGAATAACATCATCAAACATCATATCATCAAACTGATCGAATCCTTTTTCTTCCTTCGATCGTCTTATCACTTCAGAATAAACGTTCAACAGAAAAGTCAACGAAAAATACCCTCAAAAAAACATCGAGCTCGACACCTATCACCCCAGATGTACCTTCACAGTCATCTCATCCGACGATACCAAACCTTCAAACCTCATCCAATCTTGCACCTCAACCTCAAGCGCCTGTACCTGACTCGATAACCAACGCTATACCAGTCACCACACTAGAACCTGAGAAGAAAAAACAAATTCGAAAGAAACGGAAACTTGCACCAACTGAGAATAATGATACAAATACTTCAACACAGGCTGATGTAGATAAGAGTTTGGTTGAATCGGGTACGTTCAAAACCCTTCAAACGACAGTGTTACCCGGGTTCATTACTGTGCAGACAAAAACTGACAATCACTTACTCATCCAGGCTTACCGATCAGCGCAACCCAATCAGCTGTCCCAGCTGTCCCACCCTCTCCATCAAATCAATCACCACCACGTAAAAAAGTCAAGACTCAGCCTACCCCAAAAGTTGCCACAAATCATGAACCTGCTCCATCTCCTTCATCTACACCAAACCAACCTTCAGGTGCGACTTTTGATTGGTCACGGTTCGAAACTTCAGCCATGTCATTAACACCTGAGCAGATCCTTGCTGCGTACCAACCATTATCACAAACAAAGCCATTATCACAAACAAAGCCAAAACCAAAACCAAAGGCTACAAAGAGTACCGATCCCAACGCATCTTCTCAAACTCCTGCTCGGAAAAGGAAACCCACAACAAAAAATGTAGACTCAATTCCAGCTTCATCGGCCCCATCAACTCTATCAGCTCCTAGTGCCATTGTAGCTCCATCTTCTTCTCAGCCTTTGACTTTTATGCAGCCTTCACAAGAGCATGATGCGCAAACTCTCCCAAAGCTACCCCCCATCTCGGCTGCAGTTCCTTCTACCTACAGCGCAAGTCTCTCTGCTGAAAAAGCCATTACTCAAGACAAACAGTCGCCGATCAAAGCTTGTGCAAAGAAGTCGGATAAGCCGAAAAAAAAGTCTAACGACCAGTCAGAGCTACCTTTAAGCCAGTCAGCCATAGGGACGACGGCCATACCTCCCAATGATCCTCCGACACAGCCAAATCAGCCACGGTCAGAAGTATCAATGGTACCTTCCACTCAAACAACACAGCCACCCCCGCCAACGCCACAGCCAGAGGTACCAAGCTCCGAGGATCAGTCCAAGTCTCAACCTCCGATTTCCAAACAATGCTTAGATCCCACGCAGGAGATTACCGAACCGTCAAACCCATGCAAAAGTCTTACCGAAACCCTTCCCAAGAAGTCTCGGCGTAAGTCAACAAAACTAAACAAGTCTACTACTTTGGCGGAACGTACCCCTACCTCAGATTCAATGATGACCAACACAGCACCTCCTACTGTAGTCTCAGTCTCTGAGACTTCAATAGTACCGGTAAAATCACTGGATCCACCAGAACAAATAATACCAGAAGTTTCGCCTATTGTAAGCTCATCCACATCCCTCACGACATCTAATAATACCCAAGATCTCGAAATTACATCATCCCGCGAACCAATTGCCAAATCACCTGTCAAACGTACCAAGAAGTCTACCGCTAAGGGCAAGAATAAGGAACAACCTATCAACCAGTCATCACAAGATTCAGACCCTAGGGCTCAAGCTCCTATCGCTTCACAACCTGATGCGCCTTCAACTAAAGCTGGCCAAAAAAAGTCTACCGCTAAGGGCAAGAAAAAAGAACATCCAATCGACGAGTCATCACAAAAATCGGACCCTAGCGCTACAGCTTTTCTCGCTTCACCGACTGATGTGTCTGCAACTAAAGTTGGTCCAAACAAAACCACCGACAAGGACCGGAACAACCAACCATCAGAAACAGTAGCTCCTAGTGTCATCGCTCCTATCGGTTCACAATCTGATGTGTCTCCAAATAAAGCTGACCAAATACAATCCACTCAAGAGCCTCGGAATCCAATTCCTCCCGCAGTCGTTGAGCCAGTTACCAAATCGAAGAAAAAACCTGCACAGCAGTCGCCCGCCGAGCCAGGAAGGGACATAATTCTTACTACTGCCAACCCTATAGACACACAGCCTGTTTCTACTCAAGGCGATCTACCAACCTCAGAATGTTTGCTAAACCCTTCACCTCTCAAGAAGTCTACCAAAGCTAGAAAAACACCGGCCAAGCCCCAAAAGAAAAATACAGAATCAACGTCTGTCAAAGAAAAACCTGCGCTGAAATCAAAACTAAAAGCTAAACAACAGTCTGTCATTGGATCAGCCAATGATGCGGCTCCTGTTAGCACCGATTGTAATGATTCAAATGCTTCTGGTCCTGCCGCATCGTCTCTTCTTCCTACGAAAATCCAAGGCAAGCCTAAAGCCGCACCCGAAATAACAAGCAAGTCTAAAGCCATATCCAAAGCAGCAAATCCCTCGCAGAGTCTCAAACCCACCCCCAGCAATGTCAAATCGACTACTCCGAACTCTTCTTCAAACGAGTCTGATTCCGATCCCGATTCGACGCGACAGGCTGAGCCTCTGAAAGCTCAGAACCGAACTTTGACAAAACCCACACCTATGGTAGATCAACCGAACCGAAATAATCTAGCGCCATCTTGCTCCATTCCCAATCCTACTCTACAAGTTACACCTACAATAATTACAAAGGAGGCTGACATAATCGCGTCCATCACTCCACCCATCGAGCCCTCATCTCAAGCAGACAAGAACAACAAGCATAAAAAGAGTGATGATGAACCCACGTCAAACAAAAAGATCAAAATGATGAATTCAACAACGAAAAAAGAAAATCAACCACGTAAAGAGAAGACAGTTGGGAAACCCAGGCGTTCAAAGACAGAACGTCAATCTGAAGTGATGAGTAAGGAAACTGACCTTCAGAAGAATGGTGGCGTAGGACCTACTGACGATCGATCGGTCAAAGATAATGATGTGGTGATGGCAAATGTTACAATTACGGATAATATTCCTGTTGTGAACAAAAGTGGTACAACCACCACTGATGAACCTACGGTGAGTTTTTGACTTTTTCTAGTCGGATAAGAAATCAATTTGTGACTGAACTTATTGCTTGTGATGTTTTTATCAGGATATGAATTCTTCTAAGTTGATAGGAGAATGGAAAATCACTTTGAATGAAGAAAACTCTTTACCGATTGAAACTTTGCAAAGGATTTGGCGTGTAATGAATGAAGCTGTTCAACTCGGACTTGCGATTCCTATCCAGAAAAAACATGAATCTAACAATGCCACTAAGAGTTCACAGAAACAAGATCTCCAGTCCGTTCGACCTGTTTCTTCTGGTCTACCTGAAGCTTGCGGTGCTGGGGCGCCTGTAGCATCACAACCTATTAAAGCTTCACAGAAGGAACATCTCAAAACTGTCCAACCTGCTTCTTCTACGCAACCCGAGGCTCGTGGTTCTGTGGTCCCTACATTATCACAATCTCAACCAAAGAAAGGTTCTCAATCATCGAAAGTTCCGACACCCCCGAAGGAAAAACGTGGACAACCTGTGAAAGAAAAGAACAAAGGTCTAAAAAAGCCTGAAGCTACTTTACCAAAGAAGAAAGCGGTGATCGATGAGACCGAAAGTCTTGGTGATCAAATCAGAAGGTTGTCAAGTCAGTTAACTAAACCTTCTGCTCAAGATTTACTGAAGTCAGATGAGGATATGGAAGATCAAGAGAGTCAAATGAGTGATGAGCCTGAAGATGAAGATGAAGAGTCACGAGAACCTCCTAGTCTTAAAAGATCAAGTCACCTACGCTATGCTAGCTCTGAAGATGAAGATAGTGAGGAGGATGAAGCCTTACCACCCAACCTGATTGTAGCTCCCATTAATGCGGCATCTAGTGTAGCTCTGAACCCATCCACCTTAAGTACCGATCTAGAAGATGATGAAGAAGAGAGCGGTGAACAACAGACAGCATCGACTCCAAATCTCCAAGAAGTACCAATTGTTCAAGCCGTTGCCCCGCCTCACGTCGATATCTTCACTCAACGGTCTCCTCGAAGGTCGCCAGATATCCAGGCTAGTCAAAGCGCAAGCGTGGGTAATCTAAGCTGTGTTAAACAGGTCACCAATCTTTCGCCTACATCAAGTAGACTTGAATCCAGTCAAACAGCCGATGCAATCACAATCGCATTGAACCTCGAACGCGAAGAAGGTTTAGGATCCCTCTGTAACCCTGGTAAAATCAAATCAGTTAAGAGTGATCTTTCCACTCTCAAAATAACACAGGTATGTGTATTCAAAACTCTTATACATCAATCCGAAAGCTCAGCTGATTGAGGTTCTGAATTTTATAGGACAAGTCTAATGATAGCGCACGTGAGACAAGTTTATCTCATGATTCATCCTTATCACCGATCTTGACAGCACCGCAATCGAGTCCCGACAAAGTCAATAAACAATTGACTCGACCATCGAACATCACAACTACCAGCTCCAAGAAAAACACAACCTCGCCACAAAATGGTTTGACCTCACAAGTACAAACTGATACTCTAAGTCGAAAACTGGATTCTCCAGATGATTCATCCGGTCGACTTTCAAGTCATCCACCTACTACTACTTCCCGAGTACAGACTTCAGATGAAGAAAGTGACTCCGAAGAAGAAACAACAAATGTGGTATCGACAAACTCGTTGAACAAGTTACCTTCACATAAAGAGCTGGAGTCAACTACGGTGGGCATTCATAAATCGGGTGATAACTTCAAGTTGAGTGACATAGATGAAGCCTCGCAGCAATCGACCCATACAAATATGCAGCGAAGTGATATCCCAGTCGAAACGCCACAACTAGAAGAATCGTCTTCAGATGAAGCAAGTTCGTCAGACGAAGAACTTAATGAACTAAAACCACCACCATCAGCGCAAAAAGTAAAGACTACCACCTTAGAGAATATAACTAAACCTACTGCGATTTCCTCAAGAACTCAAGAAATGACCAAAGATTTGAAAGAGAGTAGACCGAGAGGAAGTAGAAGAAAAACATTAAATGCATTCAAACCTGATGATTTTGAAGTACCTATAACAGTTCTGAATTCCCAAAAACCATCTTATCCTGTAACTGAACCTATAGAAAGTAGTAGTAGTAGTAGTGATGATGATGATAGTGATAGTGATAGTGATTCAGAGAGTGATGAAAGTGATAAAGAAAAAGAAAAGAAAGATAAGGAGATTAAAGGTGGATTACCTATTTCAAAAATGGCAGGAGTACAGAATCAAAATGGAGGAAAGAAAAAAAGAAAATCTATGATTGATATTTGGAAATTAGAGACTGCTAAAATTAAAAAAAGTAAAATATGATGATGATGATGATGATTCATTAAGAACAATGATTAAAAAAAGTTATATAAATGAAAAGAGAAAATGGTTTGGTTTGAGAAGTATACATGTATATATGTTTGTTTTGGTTTGTTCTTATACTTCCTTTTTATACAAGTTGGTTTATGTTGATGGTTTTTTTGAGAAAAAAAAAGATATATATCCATATATAATAATATACTATAGGTTTAATTATTGAATTGAGTTTTATATTCTAATATATGAAAATAATGTGTTGTTTTGATTATGTTAAAAAGTTCTCCATTTCTTGGAAGTAATACACGTTGAAGTGTGATTCATGATCCAAGATCCAATCCTGGTCTCTTGTACCAGCACCCTTACCTCAGCTCTAGGATTTAGAGATATGTGATTATGACACATTTGGTTCTAACCCCGCATAATGTTGAGGCTATTTTTGATTGTTCCCTTTCTACATATCCCACCTCTTTGCAACATCCATTCAAGTTGACATTTTACAACTTCCTTTATATGGCTGAACAATCCAGTTTGCGTTATCAAAGACTTGATTTGAAAATCTTTGGCATGATAATGTATATGGATCAAAAATCATATGAAGGACCTTTACTTGATGTCATGAGCCCGTGGAGAAAATAATCACCTACAAAAGATTACAACTGCCAGAAATTCAAGATCTGTTTTTGAAAGTAGGTGCATTGCATCACTTGCTACCCATAACCTTTGAGTAGGTTTTTGTTTTCTTGGCAAGATACCATCATGAGATATTGTGTTGTTTAAAGATTGGTTGATAAGGCCTTATCTGTTCAGCACCTGTTATGGCTTCAACACATGTGATGAGAACTGGAGATTATATGTGTCACTGTGATCATAAATAGCTGTTTGATCTGGTAAATGAACATCAACCTAGTCAACATACTTTTATTTTGGTCCAGATCCTTTGGCACAGAGAGGTTATGATCTTCAAAGTGGCCGCAGTATTAGGTGACACAAATTAAAACACATTGGCAACCCTCATTTGAAACCCCGTTTGAATGTTGAGATCCTCCCAACATCGCAAAATTAAATGGAATGGAGTGGGTTTTTTATTAAACGGGTCTTTGACATTGTGTTGTCATGAGCTGTTTATCATCAGGCCTAGGTTCGTGCCACAGTATATCGGAAATACAAGTTTGTTTCAAGCCACTCAAAGAAGTTACTGCAATGATTATCAAACATCTACATTCAAGAGGCAAACTGAATTTTGCAATAAAATAATGAAAAAACTAACATCTTGTGACAAATACTACACGGGTTTAAGACTGTTTGATAAGATTGCGGAGTTTTTTACAAGTTTATCTGATTCTTTATCATCTACAGGGAGTCAAGAAGGGACTTATATTTGATCTGTTAGTTGGTATCTTATTGGTATATTCATACTATATGTGGTAGTAGGATAACTAAGATCAGAAGCAAAGCTTTGATGTTGAACATTTACTCTTCTAACTGGAGGGGGCCGAGTCAAGGAAGTAGGAGTGGTTGAAAAATTGGTTGGTTTAGGTTGGATCATCAGACCTTGAGGATGACGTGAATAAGAGACAATCGAACTAGAAGACCTTCTCATAGCTGGAATCGGGTATTTCTTCAATCTATAATTTCTATTGATTTCAACTGGGTCTGTAGAATGTTCTAAAGAACGTTGGAATTCATCAAATTCGATTTCATTTAACTTTTTCTGTTTCCTTTCTTTGATTTGTTTTCTTATGATTGGAATTAATCCTATGATGAAGAGGATTGAAAATGAGAGGACAATTAAGCCTATAAGCTTGAGTGACTCTTTTGTATAATCACTAGAAAGAAAGAAAAATAATCAGAAAAATGTTGATATTGATTTGATTTAGGATAGGATTGAAATGATTGAGATTGACTTACTGTGTTTCGGTTAAGGTTGTCGAATTGGATGGTATAGGAATCGTGTCTAAATTTAAAGACGGGTTTCTCTTGGTGATAGATGATGAATTCAAAGTGGTAGAAGAAAGAGATTCTTCGGGGAAGTTGGATATTCTTGAAGGTTCGTCTGCAGGCTTTGGTGATTCCGCAAGAACCTCAGCTGAAGAGTTTTCCACTCTATTTTGGTAAGGAGTCGATGAGTTGAGGGGTGTAGAAGATGTGGGCCAAGTTTCGGTTGGGATCTTAGCTGACACTTTGCCATTTTTGTCTCCTTGATGTTTATCTGGAATTGATTGTTCAGGAGTTTCAGATGTGGAGGTATGAGGGGCCCTGTCACCGACGGGTATTTCGTTGAGAGAACTGTTTGATGTATTTGGAAGAGCGCTTTCGTAAGGAATGAGAGTGGTCATTTTGATAATTCTAGGCTTAAAAAGTTTTGAAGTTGAGAAATGTAACGTTTCTTAAGATTTGAAGAGGGGGGTGCTGTCAGAGATGATGTGCGTAGATGAAGAATGAGTGATTATAATTTTATTCAAGCTTAAAGCTTATTATATACGTTTTGGACAATTCCTCAGCCCATATCATTTTACCTTAGCTCAGATTGAGATTTTAAGAAGTGAGAAAGCAGGATGATAAGACGTTATCGAGATTCCGGAGGAGATATTGACATGAATGAATGAATTTGTGACTTTTGATTGCTTTTACATTCGTCTGGAAAGTGAAAGTAGGTGATGAGGTGATCAAAGCAAGAAAGACAATTTGTAAAAGTTCTGAAGACGAATTCAGCGAGTGAAAGGGCGCTTGACTGAGCAATGTTCATCCAATAATGTTCAAGGTCTAGTTGATGAGCTGGAGGTTGCTCATGAGAGGACTGGTGATGATGAGTTTTAAGAGCATCCCCAAGGCACTGCTGGAAACGTAAGGTTTACCTACGGTTTTTAACTTCACCTCTCCGAAATCTCAGAGAAGGAGGAGACACTGCCACTGCGAGGAAAATTCTCTCACTCGAGTCTGAGTATGCAGTGTATTACTCAGACTCTCACACTGCATACACAAAAATCGAGTGACTATCTGTCACATCGTTGATGTGTGACTTT
>KZ149778.1:0-13543 GCA_002157085.1 Melampsora occidentalis | reverse complement strand
ATAGGATCTTAGAAATCATGGTGAAAGTCCTGGAACACTTGGAAAAACAACTTATTTTGATTATGCCAGTGATATTGAAGCATTCATTGATGAAAACCGATTAGAAAATGTTAATTTGATTGGACATTCGATGTAAGAGTTTTGTTCACATTCCGATGGCTTCGAAAAAAATGGCAAAGGCAAATTTTCATTGAGAATTCTTTTTTTTTGGCGTGATAGGGGAGGTAAAGTAGCGATGACAGTTGCATTAAATCCAAATGGTTCATCAATTGTCAATAAGTTAATGGTGGTAGATATTTCTCCAATGAAAGGAAAGATTTCGGATGAATTTATAACTTATTTAAATGGGATGAAAGAAATCAATTCAATGGAAATCAAAACTAGAAAAGAAGCTGATCAAATCTTATCTAAATTTGAAAAGGTTGATTTTTCCATCCAAACAAAAAAAAAGTGTTTCTTTTTCAAAGATAAAAGAAGCACTGATTGTTTGATTCTTTGTTTGTGATTTTTCTGTGTAGGACATCGAAATCCGTCAATTCATTTTAACCAATTTAAAGAAAACCAATCATCAATATAAAATTCAATTATCACTTGAAGCTTTAACTCATCAAATCTTAAATAATGAAGTAGGAGATTTTCCATTCTCAATCACCGAAAATCATCCTACATTTCAAAATCCTACAATCTTCATTAAAGGTAAATCATCGAAATATATTAATAAATATTCATTAAATCCAATCATCAATCTTTTTCCTAATTATCAACTTATTGAATTTGATGCTGGTCATTGGGGTAAGTGTTTTGAATTTCTTATTTATATTTTGGTATCATCTGTATGGAAAGTTTTCTAATCAATCGGTTCTTTTTATTCTTTCTTTTTTATATAGTTCATGCTGAAAAACCAAAAGAATTTCTTGAAACTGTAACTGAATTTATGAATAAGAATTCTACTTGAATTTAAATCAGAATAAAAAGAATTGTAATCTAAAACCAAGGTCTTCATGATCCATACCCTTGGTCCTTGTATACCAAAAGCCTTACTATCTCTCTTGGTACTACACTCTTTTGTTCTAGACGTAGCAGAGAAACTTTGTGATTACCTTTTTATTGTTTATGATCAGATCACCTTGAGCTATACAAAGCAACATATCATATATGGCTTTGATACATCCGCGACTTCAGATTTTCTCACTTTATTCTGTAAGAAGATACACATAAATTCATACATACTCATTAATCTTAACAATGATACCATACAAATATTTCAAAAATCATATATTATCCTCCTACATCCCACTTCAAATAAGTAAAATTAAGTAAGATGCTTGCTTCTGTCTGATGAAGGGCTAATTCTTTATGATTTTGCTTGAAATGATAAATTTAATAATGTTGACCAGCGAAATAACTAGGTATATTACCAATCAATCTTCCCTTTCTCTTAGAAGAACCTAATCCGTTAATACAAATCTTAAATTTAGGAGAGTGTTGAAGATTCTTATCTCGGACTTGACATTTGCCTATTCTTCAAATAAATTATCAAAGCTTATCAAACCCTTATCTCATCAAAATCAGTTGAAAATTTCTTACTTACCCAAAAAAGGATGAGGTCGAATTGAATGTTTTGAAATTGTAGACACAGATCTTGATGGTATTGAAAAAGATTTATGACCAGCTAATCTTCCTACGATTTTGGTTATCCCTCCGAAAGGTGTTATACTATCAGACTTCATCCCTAGAGATGACCACATTGAAGTATCCAAATCTGGAGCTTTGGTCATCAATTGAGGTGTTGACGCGCATTGATCGAGGGTTATAGGTGGAGTTTCAGGAGCAAGGATTGATATGAGAGGAATGTTTGATTCTTCTTCACTTGATGATGACACGCTAGAGTGGCTCGGCATGAGGCTTTTGTCGTCCTTTTCTGGAGCTTTTGGACTTGGTTGAGATGTAGATGCGTCTCGTGTTGGTGAATCGAGGACCGGAAGACGATTAGATATCAGTGAGGAATTACTAGACTGCGTCTCAGCAACACTTTCAACTTCCTCATCATATATCTGTACTCTGGTATCAGGAGTGATATATGTGGTGACACCATGTACATTATCACCAGAGGCTTCAGAACCTGAAAAAATATTCGTGTCCCTTATTTCGTTCTCTTCAGCGATAGGGGGCACCTCAGGAATAACAAACGCCGGATCAACTTTAACATTAGGCCGGAAACTTTCGAGGAGCGGACTGAGTTCCCTCCGCAAGGAGTCGTTTGGTTCGGGATGCACGATTTTCCGACATTCTTCGGCAGCGATGGTTGCATTCATTTGTAGTTTTATCATTGTACTCCTTTTTTCAGGTGGTCCGGTCCAGCGTGTTGCTACATTTGAGGTTGAGGTGCGCTGGTTCGAAAAGAATTGTCTTACGGAAGAAACATCACTCAAACAATGGAGTAGTTGTCCGAAATATGATTGGGTGTGATTCAACTTTGAATGCTTTGGCACTGTTAATTGTATTGTCGAAATAGATTAGATTTTCACAATTCAAAGACTTCTGAGCGTGAAGGTAGGCTTATCATGAAGTGACTATTGGAAATATACCTTACCAGATTGTGATACATGACTCTGGTTTGAAGTTAAATCCGACAGGGGACTCTGAATCTTTTCAAGTGAGCTTTCAGCTGCATTCTTGTGTGTTAAGATCTCTGAGACATGACGGGAAGTGGATTGTAGTGATTTCTTGACTTGAGAATCTACGTGGCCAGCAAAGGGTATATCATTTGACGAAGGAATAGACACAGATAAAACATTGACACTGTTGCGGGTATTGGGCTGTTCTGTATCCTTGCCTACTTGTTGCTCGATGCCCGTGCTGATATCGGCAAAATTTACAGGCGAGGTGACATGGACAGGAGAAGCAGTAGAAGTTGCAAGCATCTGATCGTGTTTGATGACCGGTGGCCTGGTGAGACTGGGTGTTACTGCAGATTGTCCCCCACTTAGAGAATCACCTGCTCCAAGTTGAGATCCTTCAACATTGCTGTCGCCAATGAATCTGAGTGGCTTTGGACATCGCATCAGGACCAAACCTTGGCGTCGTGAGCATACGCTCTTTGGCAACATCACAGGATGTTTTTTCAAACGCGTCGAAGCCTTTGATCTTCCTTTTGAAGCCGTTTTATTGGATATGGATTTATGGCTTTGTATGAAGAAAAATATGTGGATCAGAACGTTTCGGACAATACGAAACGGGGAGTGAAATTGACAGACTCGGCACGTCGCCTCGTAGGATCCTGAGGAAAGGATGGTACTTGAGATGTCATTTTCAGAGACGGAAAACGCGATCTCGCTCTGAGGTTGGTGAGCTTAACATGGCCCCAGTTGTACCTTTCCTCGCGATAGAAAGCGAGGGGGGCAAGACTTTGTAGATAGGTGTAATCCTTTGAGCTTAGAGAGAGCTTAGAAATCGGAATCAGTGGTTTGTGTGGTATCAAAGTCACCGGTACGGTGTGTCGGATTGGACCGTGATGAAGTGGGCGTGGCGATATCTCTGAGTGTTCACTATTTGGTTGTCGGTCGTGCGCACATGGATATACCCCTATCTCTTGGTGATGATAAGGATGCGACGCTTCAAGAGGCCTTCCAATACCTAATGAGCTAAACCGCAACAATCGTCGCTTTGATGGGTCTGCAATAAGCCTATCATCATCAAATGACTTCGACCTAATGCGCTTCGCGCTCGGTTTTCTCGTAGGAACTTGTGACGAGTCTGAAAAGACCCACAATGCGTCAACTGAACTGTCTAGCTGATAGCTACAGAGAAACACGGCGGAGGTCAAGAAACGTACTCACGCTTGGCACTTGTAGTGTGACTTTCAGATATCTGATTGCACAAGCACAGACCGAGTCAGTATTTCAAGCTCAAGACAAGTCAACCAAGGAGTGTAAACGGCATTGAGGTTGTAGCAGACACAACAGGACACAACCTATTTAAAATTCCAGCATTGGAACAGGTGGACGAAAACACATATATGGATTGCTCAAAGGCTTGCCAGATTGGTCCTGCTCGCTTGTTTTTGAGTAACTTGATGATTCAGAATCTCCTGATGACGTTCTTCACAAGAATGTCCTATGGGCATAATCCTACGTCTGTGTCTTTGTTTGAATGTGTCAAAAGGCTCATCGATCTCCATTTCCTGATGAATTGATTGAAGGTGATGATGGTAAAGTAGATGAACTCAGTCTCTAGTAAATAGTATGAAAAGGTAAAGAGTCTTATTTGGGTATCATCTCTTGATGACTAACCACCAAGGTCGACTTGAGTCTTGAAGCCGCATACATACATTTAAATTTAGAATCACCGCGGTACCGAGTACAATCATGGTCGTATCAAGAATTGAACTGTTCCTCCCATCTCTAAGCTTAACTTGGAGCGCGCGTTACAATACATATACGGAGCCTTCGAGCATCAAGTCGATCGAATTCATCACACTCATGATCATAGGCTACCCTGAAGTCATCTCTATATGTCGATTGAGAGCTTGATGAAAACCGTTCTGCAATGATTGAGATCGTCACTTTCCGCCTTTCAAATGGCCAATCGGTGAGTCCAAGCATTCGTGAAATCGATTTTTATTTGTTTCGTGAGAGGGCCTTTGTTCAATGAGTTGACCCTTTTCATACAGGCCAGGCCGCTGGCACCAAACTTCAAGCGCTGAGAAAGAGAGGGCGCGGACGCGGGCGCACCAGGGGCTTATAACTTGAGCTTCGGATCACTGATTGATCAGTGATAGCCACATATTTCCTCGTTCGCAACAATAACAAGCTTGTTTGTCAATTTCAGGGCCCATCAGATGATAGAGAGCTCATCCGACCAAGATCGAGCCACCATGGCGCAAAAAGAGGTCCATCGGCATCTAGTCTGCTGTAAAAGCAACCGTCCTTCGCAAAGTGCTCAAAGTGCAAGTCTCGAAAATGATATTCAAAATAGTAGGGCGTTCATGAAATAATGCATCCGCTTCCCCCTGATTGTTGCCTCGCCGGTCCACATCACAATCGTAAACAGGCGTGGTCTATGGCGTACTGCCTTGGAGTCTACTGGGACTAAGAGCGCTGCTGCACATCATAGTCACCCTACTTTCGTTGAGCAGCCCCTTCATTATCCATATCACTTCATTTTTGTAGGGAATTGACTTCCACGACCAAGACAATTGTATACTTTTGGCAGAGCCATAAGGCAAAAATATTTGGAAGCCGACGCGGGGCTTTGCAAGTCCATCACTGTTCTACTTCGGTCGATTATCTCAAGGACCCGCTTCCCTCATCAATCGACATTCCTCCATTTTGGGTTGCGCCTTTCTCCCTGATCACGGCGTCTTTCGAACTAACAGGATTGCAACGGGTCTTGACAACGAGTCCGTGATCATTTTGAGCGAGATAAAAGGTAAATACTCTTGACCCCCTCTGCGGTTCTTCGATTTGCAGATTGCAGCTTTTTTTACATCTTCCTTCAAAATCTTACCTTCTCTTCATTTTCATATCAAAGCATAATCAGATATTGGCCGGCGAGTGTTGCTGGTTGTCTGAATTAAACGTTCACAATATCACCGGGCAAATTAAAGGAAGGTACCTGTGCAAATGATTCGGTCGACTGTGCTGGCCATCTTCCTTGTTGTCTACAGAATACTCGCAGGTGAAATTCCTCATTCAGCGCCTAGAGTATCCTCTCCTCACCAAAGAAATCTCGGGTCAAGCAACTCAGGTCGGCCTCTGTTCTTTGGAAGGGAAAGAAAAAACCCTATTGAAAGGAAAGGTGAATCATATCATGTCATCGCGACTGAAAAACTATCAGCTCCGCTACCCACTCTAAGACCTCAAGATCAAACGGGCGATGCAGCATCCAACGTCCTCTCATACGGCAAAGATCTGGAAGGTGGTTCACCTCGGCTCTCAATCATCCAGCACACCAATGAAAGACAGACCTTCTTATCTGGACACGTACATAACCGATCCGACATCTCTCCGAAACGTACTGAAAGCACATTATTCGCTTCTCTAACCGCGAAGTTGCGAGCACTCGTCCATCGACGGCCATCCTCGTCCTATCAAAAAAGAAGGAATTACATGGGAGAGGCGCCGGATTCCAGGGGCCCAAACATTCACCGAACCTTGAAGCGATCACTCGACTCGTATTCAGATGCTCTTCCCAAAGGCTCTACAGAGGAACCCGATGTCCTTACTGAACACACCCATGCCAAACATCTAACGGAGCCTTCTCAGTCCAATATCGCTCCCTTTGATGATCGCTCCGACACTGACGCAAAGCTCGCCAAATCGTCGGAATCTACCTACACCCAACCTTTGAGCTTATCTCAGCTGAACTCCTTCTCGTCAAATGAACAGAAGACATTCACCCTACCTCTCTATCGGCCCAAGAAATTTGATTATGATAACGATGTCCACCCAGAGATTCGATTTCAGCAGCACTTAAATCACGCTCTCCAAAGGCACGCGAGCTTCTTGAATACGTCGATCGATGATGCGGAACTGGTACACAACATTCGAAAGAGGATGGAGAGTTTGTCATTGCCATTCTCTGAATCAAGCCTCCGTCGAAGAGCTGGTCCAGTACCAGTCGCACAAAACAATCGAAATGGGTATCCTGTATCATCCTTTCGAGCGTTGAACAATTCCACCATCACTACTCCTAGCAATCCAACTGCCAAAAATTCGATAGGCCTTAGCATCCAAGCAAACGACGTTGGCTACTTGGCCGAAATTTCTATCGGAACGCCTCCCCGAAAATTCAAAGTCATCCTCGATTCAGGATCAGCTGATACATGGGTCATGGTCAGAATCAATTGATTTTTTAGGTTACTATACGAACGGCGTACCTTGATGATATTTTGCTTTTGTCATTGCATGAGTCACTTTCAGCTTCCACAGTGCCGAAATTCGCAAAACTCGGCTGAAGGATGCAATCATCCTTCTTTGAACGCCGCTTCCAGTACCCTTCATATGACTAACACCAATTTCAAAGTTGGCTACGGTGTGTGATATATTCATTTGAGCTTATGGTATGATTTTCAACTGATGTTTACTTCGGGAAAAGGAACCGGAAGTGTTCAAGGGGTACTTATCAAAGAAGACATAACCATTGGAGGTCTTCTGCTTCAACAGCACACTTTTGGAGGTGTCACTTCAGCAAGTAAGGAATTCACCAGTTCAAATATGTTAGTTTTTCTTTAGATATGTCTTGAGGATTCACCAGATCATTGATGAAAGACTTTCGAGTTACAGTCCTTTCGATGGGTTGATGGGAACTGCTAAGAGCTCACTATCAAGTCAAAAAGTCATGACACCGATCGAAGCTATGGCCAAAGCTGGACTCATTTCTGGAGCCTTCATTGGTTATTCATTGGGTCGAGTTTCTGACGATCAAAACATAGGTGTGTCTAGATCTTTGTAATTCTGTAACAAGGAGTGTGAAATTGAATCTCGGTTATCTCATTATCGCAATAGGTCAGGCGACTTTTGGTGGTGTAGATCAGACCAAATTTACTGGGAATCTCACTATGTTCCGTAATGTCAACACCAAGGGGTTTTGGGAAGGGGAAATGGCCACCATTCTGGTGAACGGCCAAGTCGTATTGAAGCAGAAAACAGGAATCCTCGATACTGGGACCACTTTGATCATCGCACCTCCAGCTGACGCTCAAGCATTACACGCCCGTATACCTGGAGCATCGAGCGACGGGAAAGGTGGATATCTTATCCCTTGTACCACCAAAGCCAAGGTAGCATTAAGTTTTGGTGGAGTTCCGTTCGAGATCAATCCGGTGGATTTGACCTTCCAACCCACAACTACAGATTTATCTGCAAATTGTATCAGTGCAATCAGTTCAGGTACAGTTGGAGGACCCAATCAGTGGCTGATTGGTGATACGTTTCTGAAAGTCAGTCTTCCAAGTTTCTATCATCAGATTCCCTGTATAGATTACTTCTTCGTATCACTAAATCTGCATCATCTTTTGGGACTGTTTTTTTGTCAGAATGTCTATTTCGCAACCGATGCAACCCACAGTGAGATGGGTATAGCGGCTCTGAAAAAGGTATCTTCTAAAGGATAATTAGTATTGCACTCATTCACAAACAAATCGATAGTTATCTGTAATTGTAAATCTGTTGATGTACTATGTGACTTCTTCACAAGGGCGTAATACGCTACGCCCCGGCGGCCCCTCAACTCCGAGTCTCTTTCTCTTTCTTTTTTTCTTTTTACGATCCAAGGACCTGTGTAATCCTAATGTACATCCTTCAAACCAAACGAAATCTTCCCTCAACTTCTCATAACATTCTTTGAACTTGGACCTAATTCACCTTTCCAGGTGTGATTGTCCCGAACTGAAAGGCTGATATCTCTTTCCCTGGGATCACAAGAGCCACCATCTGCAGAAATCCTTGATGTAGATTTTTCCATATTCTCCAAATAAGGAGATCAACTGTGACAAACACAGTATATCATCTTCCCTGCACATCTTACTCAAGACTCTCTGAAAAAGCAAACAATGATAGAGTCTGCAAGTTTCTAAAATTTTGTGGCTTCTTGAAACACTGGGTATCAAGGGGAGGCCTTCATAGGATATATATGTATGTATTCCATGCCTCTGAATCCTAATAGTACATTCAAATAGAATCCGAATTTTATAGTTTCCCTTTTCCTCGTCTCTGACTGTGTTTTCTGAATTGGGAATGTCCATTCCTCTTTCTTATCTTCACCACTAGGTACTTTGGCGCCCAGCCGCCACATAGCCAGGGTTATATCCTCTTGCAAAACTTCTTATGACGATATAAGAACTCATCATTTTTACGCTGTAGACATGTATTGAAACATTATACAAAGGCTTTACCTCACAGATTGGCAAGTAGTTAAAACATGTTGACATATAAAGAATGGCCCGGTCTCAATGTTAAATCTACTATATGTAGTTAAGCGTCAGAGGACAGACGGCAAAACGACGGCAGCTAAAACGCAGACGCTCAACGTGGCCTTTTTTTTACACGAAGGACCTTTTCCGTTATTGTTAGAGTAGATTAGGATCAACAAAAGAGTTTAGACCTCTCACAATTTCACACCAAAGATAGATTTTGTTCAAATGTCAATGTAAACGTACTCAAACCCTGACTTTGCACAAGTTCTTTGAGAGGAAACAATGGCTTGTTGTGATAAGTGTACAGTCAAACCCGTGCACATCATAACTAGCAAAAATGCATAAGTTTTGGCTTCCGCCCAGCTGGTGCAGGCCAAATATTTCCTTAATTGCATAATCATGTCAAAAACAGGATGCATACATTGCATATTTACAAAGTGTGCTGGGGAGGGATTTTTCTGCCTCAAACTCAAATCAAACCCTACCCAATCAACTCTTGCAACATTACAGTTGCCAACTCAAGTCTGATATCTTTTTTTCCTTCAAAAAACACTCATTGATCCTGGATGTCCTTAGTGGCATTTACACATGCTATTGCATAAATCTATGCAATTTTGAAAAAACCCTTCATGATAGGGAGTGTCAAGTTGAAATTTTTGTAACAAAAAAACTACAAAATGGCTAAGTTTTTATATTTTAACATAAAAAAAAACTTGGCCGTTGTAGAACTGATAACCCCACAAGGGTTATACAGAGTGTAAAGGGGATAATCTACCTATAAAATTAGAGTAGAAGATGTCTAAGGACTGCTGTTTTAAAACAAACAACAAAAAGATCGTTTTTGAATGAGTACTGATAAGGATCAAAAGGAAAAGAATCACAAATTTAAAGAACCTCAACAATGCGTGTAATTGTTATGAGCTGTGAATGTCACAAGTGGTACAGGAGGGACAGGAAATGTCACATAGTTATATTATATACCCAGACCCATCCATTAGTTGTAGTGTTCCTCATACCGCAATCTAAAGCTTAAAGCTATATAAACATCCACTACCTCACAAGCTAGCACGCTCATAACATATTGTGGTATCTTAAAAACCTTAGAAAAGAAGAAACATCATCACAAGAAGAAGTATCTGAAAGATCTATAAAGCAAGAAGAAGCACATCAAAGACAAAGTTTAGAGAATTCAGAACGTCAAAATACCAACCTCTCAAGCTAAAGACAACCTAGACAGAAAAAATAAATCATCATTGACTGGACTAGTTTACAAGATGGCAGAAGATCCTAATATAAGATTGTTAATGCAGCAAGTGGAAGATCTCAATAAATGATTGAACAAAGAAACCGCTCTCAGACGAGCAGCCAAACTTTGATGGTCTCAGATGTAGTCTAACTCTGCTCAAGCTCAACCCCCCACACCCAATCAACAACCAGCTCAAACCTTAAACCCCACATCTCATCCAAATACACCTAAAGTTGCTACCTCGGATTGTTGAACTGGAAGCCAAGGGATACTAGCATAAGGTTATATTAGTCAAATCAGCCTGTACATCTCAACCAACCCTGCGATGTTCACAAGTGATCACTCAAAAGTCACATTTTCACTCTTGTATCTGTCCAGCAATGCCTTACATTGAGCACAGCCAACCCTAAACCTTGTCCTGAACCCTGCCACCGCCAACTCCATAACCTTCAACGCATTTGTCAAATCATTCAAAGGCATATTCATCAACCCAATGAGGAAACCAGAGCCAAGAAAGAACTAAAAGCCTGCAAGAAAACGGGGCAAGTATCCAACTACTCAGTCAAGTTCTACCAATGGGCTCCGGCTACGGACTGGGACAATTCAATTTTCATCAGTCAGTAAAAGCAAGGCCTTAAGCTAGAAATCAGAATGGGAATGTTACAATGCAGGTTCACAAGCTTAGAAGACATCACAAACTTAGCAGCTGAAATCAATGGTGAAATTCATGGTGAACGATCCCACATCACAGCAACAACTGCTTCCCAACCAAAACCTACGCCTGATCCCGACACAATGGACTTGTCAGCTGCCCAATTTCCCATATCAAATGATGAATATTGTTGCCGTCAAGAAGCTGGAGGGTGCTATAAGTGTGGTGGAAAGAATCATCAAGCAAGACAGTGCTGGTCAAGAGAAGGTAGAGGGAAAGGGAATTCAAGAGTAAAAGTAGATGAATTAGAAGCAAAAATAGCTGAATTATTAGTAATGAAGGACAGAGAAGGAAGAAGTAGTCAAGGAAGTGCAGCTGATCAGTCAGAAAATGGAGATGCTTGGGAGTGATAGATGTGCCTCACCCAAGCAGAACGGCAGAGAAGATGAATGTTATTATTGATACAAACCAATTGTAATGCAATAAAAATGACCCTTGAATTTTTGCACCAATAACATTGTCTCACCCCACTTGTCCCGCATCCAAATCAGAAGCCCATGCCTTTATTGACTGTGGGTCCACCCATGAGGTCATAGGTGAGAACTTTGTCCATAAGAACAACATCAAAACCATCAAAACTACACCTCTACCGGAAGCCAAAGAAGTCTCTGGCTTTGATGGTAGAAATTGAAGCATCACGCAAGATAAAAAACTGATCATTGATAACAAACCCACACCCTCAAGATTCATAGTCACAAAGGGCAAGGACTCCTACAACACCATCTTAAGCATGTCGTGGATAAGACAAAATGGAGATAAGATTAACTGGAAAGAAGGCAAACTCAAGGAACAGCCGGAAATTGCAACCGTCTCTACGGTTTTGTCCAGCCCAAAAACACCCCGGATTGATCTCAAGGAGGAAGAGGAGACAGTAGGGGAAGCTAGGTCTAGTGACAAGGGGGGTTGTATCAGTGATAGTATTCTAGCACCCCCCACAATGTGAGTACAATTTGTCTAACTCAATGCCTCAAGTGATATCATATAGGGATGAAGTACGCCTCCCAAATACCTATGCCACAGGTACCACATTTTCAATTCCAAATACACCTCCTCAAGTACTGCAGACAGACAAAAAGGAGGAAGCTAGGATAATTGAAAAGGGGGTGGGAGTCAAAAACAACACCATAACACCCCCACAATGTGAGTTCAAGACACTTCCTACATTGTTTGAACTTGTATCAGCTGGACAGCCTTTACTTCTTGATGATAACTGAAGGTCTAGCATTGCAGCAGCAAAAGACTCTTGGTCAACTTCAGCAAGGATAGCAGCAGAGGCTTCAACCAGTAAGGAAATCAAGAGAGTAGAGGAACTAGTACCTACTCAGTACCACAAGTACATTGGACTATTTTGCAAGTGCAAGGCTCAGACACTTCCACCGCACCAAAGATACAAGTTCAGAGTAAAGTTACTCCCTGGTGCAACACCCCAAGCAAGTCAAATCATCCTATTATCCCCAGCAGGGAACGGTTTACTGGAAGAGATGGTGAGAGAAGGAATACAGAATGGCACCATACAACACACTAATTCACCTTGGGCGGCATTGGTATCATTCACCGGTAAGAAGGACAGAAAATTGAGGCCTTGCTTTGACTATCCAAAACTCAATGCATTGACAGTCAAAAATAAATACCCCTTACTGCTTATAATGGACTTAAATGATAGCTTGCTAAATGCCACAAAGTTCACCAAACTCAAACTACAAAGTGTGTACGGCAATCTAAGGGTAGCCAAAGAGGACAAAGACAAGCTAGCATTTATATGCAACGCAGGCCAGTTTGCACCACGTACAATGCCATTCAGATCCACTGGAGAACCTGGGTATTTTCAATATTTCATTCAAGATATACCACTAGGCCACATTGGTAAGGATACAGGAGCATTTCTAGATGAAATCATGATTTATACTAAAGAAGGAGTGATTCATGAGGATGTAGTAGAAGAGATATTGAAAATGTTAGGTAATCACAAGTCATGGATCAAACCTGAGAAATGTGAATGAATTTTTCACAAGTGCTTTTGATGGAGAAAAATTGTAATCAATGAATTGGATAGGTACCACATGGATATGTCCATATCCTGCCACTTCAGCAAAACTTATTGAAGAAGGCAAAAAAGTGAAGAAGCACATTCCTCCATAGCACACTCAACCTACACATTCCTCAAAATCATCACATCTTTTTCCAAGAATATATTGATTTTGTTGGGAGATTGTTTTTTGGATCTACAATTTTTTCAAAGGATTTTAAGCAAGTCCTAATGTTTCTAATGGTCAAGTTGATAAGGATGGCAAAGGACCAAGAATTCAAGAGGAACTGAAACTTGGAGCTATTCTTTAACCAAAATTCATATTATTTGCATTCCACAAAACACTTGATGTGCATTATCTATTACTTTGTTCATATTGTTTCTTCATACATAGATGTTAAGAGCTATAAAGATAGGTGGATAAAGATTGCATCACTTGAAGAAAGCAGTCCATGATAGGGGTTGAAGTCACATTATTGGGATGTTAGGATCTAAATAGATAAATTTGGTATTTGCTCAAGTTCAATGTTTTTCAGTTATTTCTTTTGGGGAAAATCTTTGCATAATTTCAATCAAAAACATCACACTGATTGACTGAAACCAGATGCCTCCACTCATAAAATCAACAAGATCCACATATCA
>KZ149776.1:0-10230 GCA_002157085.1 Melampsora occidentalis | reverse complement strand
GCAGATTGCCTTGAAAAATTTGGGCCGGTGCGATCTTGGTGGTCATTCCCTTACGAAAGGCTGATGGGAGACATTCTCAAATCGAGTCACAACAACCACATAGGTGAGTTCTCGTTATGTTTAAAATTTGGTTAGTTTACTAACTAACAACACTTCACCTATCTAGGTGAGCTTGAAATCACCTTCATGAAAGGTTTTTGTCGTGCTGGAAATTTATCCGCGATCCTTCAAGACGCAAAACTTCCTGAAGTGCTTCAACCGTATGTACCCAGTTTGAGAGGACTCTACGAGCCATTGGAAAAACATCAAAAACCCCCATCGAACTCAAACCTAGAGCCACTTCCAACTAGTATCTTAAATTCATTGATTACACGCTTAAATACCCAAGCACTGGAAGATTGTATATGGGTGACGCCTGCAAAGTGGGCTTCATTATCTAAAGAAGAAGCCTTGGGGTTTGCTCCGGTGACGGCTCGAGCAAAGTTTCACAATCAAATACAGCACTTGGATGTTAGTTTCTCAACGTTCAGAGCTAGTCGGAAGGACAGCTTTATTGCATTCCGATTGCATACAAATGGCCCTATAACTTATGGGCGTATTCACTCCATATTTGAGCATCGACGAAGTCCAGAATCAAACGAAAATGTGATTGATTCCTGGTTATGCGTTCAAGCTTTCCGTCCACTTATGGCTAGTCAAATTAATCCTTTTGAACGAGTCAACGAGCCTGATGTGCAAGTTGGGTTACGGCTGTGGGATGAGCCAGAAAGTGTCTTGATTAGATTGGACGATATTGTAGCTCACTGTGCATGGGTGTTGTACAAGCCTGGGACAATCCACAAAAGCTTAAAGGTCTCGACTGTAGCCATGGTATGCATGGCGCGGTAAGAATCTTTCATATTTCAACTGATGCCCATAAAATTTTGATGTATGTATTTCCAACCTCGTATGCATGTAACAGTTGTAAGTAAACATACTTTTAGTGAACAAGACTTGTAAAGAAAAATGGATAAAAAACATTTACATCATGACCAGCATGAATAGGGGCTCTAGGTACAATGAGTGAGGAGTTGATTTTATCATAGAGATCTGATGATAGATAACAGAGGGGACAGAACTGGTGTAGGGTCAATCTCCATCTCACTCCTTTCGACTGCTGTCAGGGTTTCGAGCCAGTCGGGTGCGTAACAGTCTACAGGAAGACCCGGAGGCGGTAGTAATGCTGTACTTGAGCCATTTGAACACCGCAGTCGCGTCCGTGGAGGGCGTCCATTGTTTGTGTGTGTTTTACTCTGCTGGTCTTTGGTGTCGTTTTTCTTACCGGATGATTTTCTCGGCTTGGGAATACTGTCATCCATCCGTGCTTTGTATTTGTCCAACAGAACAAATATCTGCTCTAATTCAGAACTACGCCAGGTGAGCTTTCGAACATGACATGGAGATTGGTGTTGATCGATGAGGGGATCAGCACAATCCTCGTGTATTGTCTCATCGTCACTGCAAGTTGATTGTATGATTGGAGACAGCGACCATAAAGCTTGCTGTCCCAATACAAGACGTTCGCGATTCTTCTTTAACTATTGACAGGTGAATTAATAAGCGTGACAAGTCACTTCAATTAGCAATAAGTAAGAGCAAGCAAGCTTACATATCTGAGCCGAGCACATCTGCGGGCATTAGAGGCAGCGCGCTTCTTTCTGTCGTCAGCCCAGGCCTCCTGTTGATACCTACAAGTGTGGATGGTTGGAAATATCAACATTACAAAAAGGTGAGCAAGATGAAATCGTAATGATGAGAGGGCGCACTGTTTCATGAGAGATCTGATCCGCGTGTTCATCGATCTTTTGAGATTGTCCATGTTGTCAGGATCAATCGATACTCCGCTATACTCACCGCACTCAACCAGTTTAACAAAAATCCGAAAGGCCAGAGCCCAAAGCCACTTGTTCTCCGGCGAGGTGGCGGGTTTGTCAAAGTCTGGCCGGAAACTGGAGACTCCGGCTGCTCGCATCATGCTGCACATAACAGTCAGCTGTTGAGGGGTAGCTTCGACATGTCCGGGGCCGTGAGGGTATGGAAAATGTGGATTGGGAGTGGCTGGCGTAGCTTGAGAGGTGTTCGGCTCTGGGTTAAGAAGGTTAACATCGAGTTCAAGATCCCAACCCTCCTTTTCAGCTTCGGTTGCTGGGTGAGGTAAGCTTTGATCTTCTGGCCTTCGACCTAGGAGTGTGTCGATGTGCATTCGCATCCAGGACTGCAAAGCAAAGTTCTAAGCTCTTTATGATTTGCTCCAAACAAGAGAAGATGACTCACGGCAGACCGGCCACCTTTTGGGTTCTTAGAAGGTGAAGGAGTTGCCTTGATGTCGATGAAGGTACTCACTGTATGTGAGAGTACCTTCAAATCTTTGACTGCTTTATCGAGTATCTTGTTGGTTTCGGCCAAGGAATGTTTGAGTCGAACTGGGGTTCTCGGATCCAGAACCATCAGTGTCTGAATACTAGAGTTTAAATACAATACACAACAAGTGACTTACAAACTGTGATTCTCAGTTGGTCTGGTTCGTCTGCCCCTTCCTGAAAGGAGTCTTGATGGCTCTCACCACCTGGATTGCCATCATCGTCTTCATCGCCATCATGGTATGTATGTTGATCACCAATGTTATTGGAATCATGTGAAGAGCGGATAGGACTTGTTGGATGGCTCTGGGGATCAGGTCGTCTGGAGCGTTTGGATGAAGATCTTGCGGTTCTGGGGTTTTGGACAAACTCCAGCGATTCATCTGGGCTCTCAGAACCTTCAAATGAGCTGCTGGATTGACTGGGAATCTCGTTTTCCGGAGACCACTCGTGATCGGACTGAGACACTTGCCGTTTTTTGGGGGCACTGACATCAGGTGGGTGGAGGTTTGTTGGACGTGGTCGAGGGTAAAGGGATCGGGAATGCTCAAGACTGGGGAGGATGGGTGTTGTTTCGTTTGGCTGTATAGGGGTGTGATCTTTACCCTTTGATGCGCTTCTCCCTCGCAAAGTCTTTGAAGCCGGTTTCTTCAATGGGGGAGCTGGTACGGGATTATCAGTTTCTGATTGCAGACTAACAATGAGGATCACATAATGAGGATCTACTTACGTGGTTTGGTTGATTTACTCACTAGGCCTCGTTGACGAGATGGACCAGGTTCCGAAGGGAGAGCTTTGCCAAGATCATTAGTGTGTTTGTTCGGAATACTGTATGAAGTAAATGACAGTTTCTTACTCACAAGGTTCGGCTGGAGGTGTTGGTTGTTGTATCACGTTAGATTGGCCTGCGTTCGGGAATATAAGAGCTTCAAGAGAAATCGTGTAGATAAGCTTTCAGTCAATTAGGTGCTTCAATGTTACACGACTGCCAGCGTCTGAATGATACGCACATTGAAAAGCCACATCTTGACCTGCGAGCTCCGAAGAAAAAGAAGGGGTCGGGGAAGTAGCTCTACCTTTGCCCTTTGAGCGTCTCTGATTGGTCGTAGATTCTCCAAGATGGAGTGGCTCGGGTAGAAGAGTAGCTGACCTAACAAACATCAGTCACGTGGCTTTGATTGACACCAACATACTCAATGACAATGCAAACCTTGGGCGATGGTTGAGACTGTGGTTGGTTGTGCAGGCTGTACATTTTGGGTGACCGTGAATGAAAATGTTTGATCCGTGGGTAAGATAACTGTTATTATAAGTAATTGAACAAATTCCAGGAGTAAGTTCTTTAGTCGCTTGTGGATTCAAATTGCAAGACGTACTAAGGTCCCTATAATCCTTGCATAACTTCACCAGGTCTTCCTTCGGCAAATTATTTCCACTCAAGCCAACTCCTTCAACCATCTTGATGAGGTCAGGTGTTTCAAAAGAATTGAAGTCGGTCTCTAGTTCGCCGCTTCTATAACACCCAAGTTGAGTCTGAATAGATCGAATGGGATCCAAGGCGGGTTTTGGTTGTGATCTAGACTCCTGAGCTGACGGTATTCTTTTTGGTACGGCACCTTCGGATAGACGGGGTCTCTTGGGCTTGACATACTGATCAAGAAGCTCGAGTAATCTATTACGAGACGTTTTGGGTCCAACAGTGACCCCTACCGCGGTAAGTTTTTCGGATATACCTTCTTCAATGGAAGCTGTGAAGGCGATCAATGAGAACTGTAAGTGAAACCGGCTACGAAATGATCAAAACAACACAGGAAATTCGTAAAAAAAGCAGGGAATCTCACCATCCTTCGGGTCCGCAGGTGTAATTTTGCTTGCTCTCCTCTTCTTGGGACCGGCAACTGTGGGCTCGATGGCTTGTGATTGTGAGTTCGTGCGTCCGCGATGGCTTCGAAGGGTTCGACCAGGAAGTGTTGCAGAACTCGAAGACATCACGTGGGGATGAAGAGATATTATCTAATGTATACAAATTATGCTTATGTCGAAAATGTATCTGAGGGAAAAATATCCTTTACTTTTTTGATAAGCCCGTCTGGCCCGGTTGAGAGATGTGAAGTGAAATCAAGATAGACAAGAATCAAGATAAAGAAAGTGAAACGCACGACTGAAGATGATACAACTTGAACAGATATTTGTATCCTTTTGTATCTGATTATTGGTTCCATGATCTCTTCACATACATCACACCTAGAAGCTCCTTTCTTCTGATATTTCATGGTCACCTTCTCTTAGTCGCATCACTACTAATGCCACCCTGATTACCTTTTTATCTCTGACTCTTTGTTGTGACTTGATCGATCCATGACACCAAATTTTAAATTCTAGCAACCTAGATCCACCTTCATTATTCATCTCCTCCGACTCTCAGTGTCATGGCTACTACCCATTCCAAGTAAGTGTTGCATGCCACATACTCGGATTCTTTGACTTGATTTATAATACACCGCACTAATATTAGCTACCTATCCTATTCCTCCTATCCTTTTGTTCAAGTAATCCCAAAAGCTGACCCGTACACATTCCGTAGGTCAACATATACACTACCACGTATTTGTAGGTAGCAACGTCAATCATACACAAAGAAACTGCACTTGAACAACATAGATCTTTGATACTAACAAAGAAAGTGATTGACGCTGACCTGTCTATTTGTTTGGAAACAGGCACTCGTGGGGCACATGTCGTACATCGACCCTCATTGACCGCGGAATGATAACGGCTTCAGATTGTTGACCAGTGGGCGTGTTGACTGTGCCGTCGCCCTCTTATCTCCAAGTCATATAAGGTGAGTCAACTCAACTACCTACCAGCGGCCCCTTGTACCACGACGAAGGGCCATTCACATCTCCGATTCGACCTTATTCAGGTTTCTTTGGTGGGTGGCTGATGTACGTACACAAGGTCTAGTTTTAGATATATTATAACCCAGATTAATGTCCAATGACCTCTTCATCGCATCTCACTCACCCATTCGAACGAGTCGGAGACTTGCTCAGGTAACTTGCTAGCGTGAGTTTAGTTTTCTGCACTTCTTTCTGCACCACGGTCTACACACTGCTCAGGTGTGTATTCTGCATCTTCATTCTATCTTCTACATCTCAACTCCTGAAATTTAATGTCTTCTCTGCTCTGAAATCATCTCTCGTTATTCTTGATAGATACACCCCATTGCTTACAGCGCGAGTCTCAAACCAATTGCTTTCGACACCACTTTCAAGTTAATTGCCCTCATATCTTCTTTGATAACCGGAGTTATGTATGTCTTATATTCCCTTCAGACCAATTCATGAACTATGCATGGTTTCTGAAAAGCTCACTTCTCGACAAATTTTCCCCTCACTCACTTCGGCCATCTTCTATTAAAAACCATCCACCCACCATACTCTTCAGCAATCCCCGCCACAGAAACACACGTGGGTTCCGCAACGATCACTAGGTCAACTCGGTAATTTGCATCGTAAGTCTCAGATCGGCTGTTTGATTCATCAACCTTTCTGCTTTATACCTGTGTCCCTCACGACTGAATTATTCCATCTGAGGTCTAGGCCACCTTTCCTCACCTCACAATAAGTCAGGAATACAACATCTTCGTCGTCTGGAAAATCAATAAATCAAGGCATGTCTTCCTCTTACCTTACCGCGCAACATATATAAATTTCACAGACTTTTCTAACTTCAATTTTGCTGGACTGCAGAAAATGACAAACAGCAAGAAAAAAGCGACCTCCCCAAAGAATCCAAAAACTATATCACAGATGATTGAAGAAGCGCAGAAATCCGGCTTCGCTCAAACCAAGACTTCACCGGAAGCAAAGATTCCCCTAGCCGACCCACCACATCCATCCCGCCCTTCGAACTCTCAAGAAGACAACCTGGCATTGCATCCGTTATGGAACCTTGTGCAGACTTTAAACCCCAAACTTCGTTTCTTCTTGACCCATGAATACGAGATTAAGAAGGCCGGCATCAAGAAAGATCAAATTTACCGTATGCTTCTACACTTCGACCCCAACACTTCACACCGAGGCTCCAATCTTAAACAATCGTTACTAGACGCGTTCGAAACTGAACTTCTCCCACGCCTTCGCCCATTTGTCTCCTCTCCTCCACCGCCTCCTATGGACACTGATCAAGACTTCGATCCCTTGAACACGACTCAACGTGTCTTAAAAGAGGCCATCCACAGCAGATCCCCTGGCCTCAGCATCCCTTCAAGTGTCAATACCCACGGTTTACAACTTCTTTACAAAGAACATATCGACGGTGATTTGCCTGTGCCGGAAGATAAAAAGTTTACTCGCCAACCACGTGTGGTAACCAATATTGCAGCCCTCAAGTCCCAAACTATGGAGCAAATGCGTTTTGCTTTGCAATGCCACGCTCCCCATGTCTTCATCCATATGCCTCCCTTCAAGCGTCCTGTTTGTGTTGATCTTTATGCCAAATTTCTTCTTGAAATCACAATAGAACCTGGTCGGCTTATCGAAGGATATCACTACTCTATCATACCTAAATGATTTTTATTTACAAATTACTATGTTATCGTGAATCAGTATGATCAACATTAAGTATTTTTGAGTCCAAAGAGTGTATTGTTTTCTTTTTTTCTTTTTTTCTTTTTTATCTTTTTATCTTATTCTCATTGATTTGGAAATGAGTAACGCCTGCTGCTCAGATCCACAGTTGTATGCTTAGAACAAATTTGACAGAAAGTAGCACCTTGTCAACTTATCCAAGGATATCACTACGCTATCATAACTAAATGACCTTTATTTACAAATCATTATGTTATCGTGTATTAGTATGATCAATATCAAGTGATATCTGAATACAAAGATTGTATTGTTTTCTTTTTATCTTTTTATCTTTTCACCTTCTTCTCATTGATTTGAAAGTAAATAACCTCAAGCTGCTCAGATTCAAAGTTGTATGCTTACAAGAAATTCAACCTTTTGTCTCATTTCTTCACCTTTAAAACTTGACCACTCAAACTACAACGTTATCTCTCGGAATTTGAAAGCCAAAATTCCAAAAGATCAAACGTCTGAGAAAGAAAATTGAGGTTAAGCAACTATTCACTATCAATTTCTTTCGACACATTGGGATGACCACAGGCGACCACAATATAATTACCTCAATGATAGTCTATACAGATATAGATACACAAACAAAGAAAGTACATGTCTGAGCTCATAAGTGATCATCATACAAAATTAATCTCCACTCTACTCATGCAAGTGATTAACAAGTGCGCCACTTGAATAAATGAGGAGAATCAGTGGGCGAATCAGTGGGCCGTTGGTAGAAGTGCCTCTCGGATGATAAACATAAAGTGGAACAGAGAGATGCATGCAGTTATGTTCATGAGTCTGAACCCTGTTCGGACAAACATTTATCTCATTTGATTGATTCTGGTTCATGAAAAGCAAAGCGAAATTGAGATTTTACATAGATATATATAGAAAGTCCCAATCGGCAATCCTGATTCGCACCTCTAATCAATTCATACTATCATAACTGCACACTCTTAAATCATTATTGCGTTGGTCCGTTCTTTCTTTCTCCTTCTTCTTGTCTTTATATCGCTCATTAAACTTCTTTGACAGTAGTCATAATGTTCCCACCCTTCCCGGCCACCCTCGTCGAAGACAACCATGAAGGCCTCCTTCCTGGGTTGGTACCATTAGCTATCCATAATCAACAACCAAGAGGAACCTTACCGCAAGATCATACGCCGGATCGTGTCAGGAAATTCAACGAATGGATCGAAAGATGTTTATGTCATGGTTTCTACTGTTCAGCCTATGACGAACGTCGCTCTCTTCACATCGAGGAATACAAATGCTTCACCATTTCAGAGCTTGACCAATTACGCAATGTAATCATCACAAAGGAAGACGATATGAAAAACGTCTATATAGAACTTAGCGAGGCTCAAAACCTGATTCAATACGCACGTATGCTGTTACACTTGGTGGATCCCGAGGTTATCTGTCACCACAGGCTGATCAAGAGACAGCTCAGGTCCTCACGCGCCCGATACAAAGACTTGAAGTTCGTAATGAAGTGTTACAACAAGCATATTGGTCGCCTTTGGGCAATTTTTTCTGAGGAGACGTTAGTAAATCTCATGATCTTGCTGTTACCTAACGACTTCATTCCAAAATCACTGACTTGAGTGCCTTGTTTTTCTACACTTCACCCTCTCCTACATACCTAGCAAGCGTATTTGTGACTTTGAAGATGAGGCAGATAGAGAATCTAATATTTGATGGTGGTGACGACTGTGATGAGACTACAGTGAAGAGGATCATTACCTTTTTAAGCAGATGTGATACATATTCTGCGTGTCAAATGTTTGAATTCTACAATTAGCCCTAGATATATAACCCAATTTTGCGCAAAGTTTGATTTTTCCATGAGGTTTGATGAAAACAGAGTCTTCAGTATCTCAACTACTGAAAGGATGGACGGATTTTATCATTTGAAACATCTGAACCAAGACCGTATGGTTCTTTGAAATTAATGCTCCATGAGAGGTCAACAATATTTATATATTGAGCTTCTGAATTGAAAAAGCACTGCCAAATCAATAAGTATAAAGACATAAGAATGGTCTTTAAGAGATGTACAACTGCGAGAATTTTGAAACATCATCATTTGAAACATGACTGAAGTGGTATATCAATGGTCATTGATTTGAGTTGAACTCGACCTCACAAAGCTGCCTAATAATAAGCTTCTTTGTATCTACGTAGGTAGATAAACATCATGGGGTAAATAGTTACTACAGGATATCATTCATGCATACAAAATGGCCCACCAGTGAGCATAAACATCAAAGACACAGTACAATGATGTTTTCTTACAATAACCTGAGCGAAGATATCTTGGATATTTTGCATGATACAATCAATCATGACCTGAGATTTCATCATACTGAATTGACCCTTCATCATCATCCTCACCATTTTGAGTTCGCAATAGCTGTGAAATACATAGCTCATGAGTTGCTATGTCATCTCTGGCTTTATCATACCAGTTATGGACTTCGTCCAGCTTCCTTTGCAAGGTCAAGACTGTATTCTTCAGGTCGTTGATACAGTTAGCCTGCTCATCGAGACGTTTGGTGATCAAGCCAATCTGGTGATCTGCAATAGTAAGAGGGCGATTTGGGTCATTGGAATGTTGTTTCACCATACTAGATAAACATAACATACCTTTTTCATATCTTTCTTGTTCGTAGTGAGCCATATTAGTGACTGACCGTTGCTCAACACATTCCATTCTATTGGAGATGTCAGAAACTGTTCCTTCAAGTGCGCGAACTGCCCCAAATCATGTATCAGTATGTGTCATGCTTGTCATTAGTGTCTAAGACTTACTTTTGTCTGCTCGAGCTCTCTCCTCATGGAACACATCTATACCTGACTTGATCTTCGTGGGTAACTCAAGTGAAGGCACATCAATTGCTGATACAAGAAAGGATGTACATCAGTGGTCGCTTCAGATAAAGGAAACTTCATGGAGTGATGACAGACCTAGATTTCCAACAGAGAGTATATCACCGTCTGAGAGATCGATGAGATCCTGCATTGGCGGGATCTCAGGTCTTGGCTTGTCGGGTTCAGCCAGTGGCGAGCGAACACCACATTGAGTGGCGGTGCTCATCAGCGGGGTTTCATAATGCTTCAATGCATTGATATCGTTCTGATTTTCATCTTCCATGACGTCAACTGGTTTTGAGACTCCTCGTTTTGGCGCTGGCAAAGGT
>KZ149769.1:0-22826 GCA_002157085.1 Melampsora occidentalis | reverse complement strand
CAGCCACTATATGATACTACACAAGTATCAGCCAAAACTGATATAGTAGCGTCATGGTGGAACAGAGGGGTTGAATTGGAAGCATTCGGGAAGGGGGAGAAGACTGGGGAATCAATTGATCAAGTGTGGTACAGGGTCAATGACAACACAATATCGATTGGTCAAAGCATCAGAAAAAGAACAGGTCAAAGTTAAAGTTTTCAAGGATACATTATTGATCAACCCAAATGTGACCTGTAGAACTATTGGAAGTCCGTATGGAAAAAGCAGCCAGTGTAAAGGAGTTGTGAGTGAAGACATTTGCTGATTGTTAGCTCAATCAATGGTTTTTTGTCCGAATAGTGGATTTCATTGGTCCTAACAACTCTGGGTCAGGAACGCAGTCCGTTGCTGTTGGGGAGTGGGGTGGGAGTGCTGCGTTTTGTGGTTCCAACAGCGCCACATTGGTTGCAGGTATGTGTTGCTCCCCGGCCCGTGAGGTAACAGAGACCAGGCAAAAACATACTTTATGGTATTGCAGTGTTCCAGCTGAAGTAGCACCTGGGACCGCAACATTTTCTGACGTTGCGGTAACACATCTCTGCATCAAGAAGGAATGAAACCTAGATGCCAAATGCAGTGAAAAAGGATCCAATGAATTACATAGATAATCATTTGATGTTTATTTATCTAATCCTTTGCAGTCTACTTAGACAAACGTGATTTAGTATATAAGCTCAACGACCAACCATTGATGCTGAGAATGATGAAGCCAATGGTCCCAGAGGTATTTGGAAGTCCCTCACTTACCTTCAACGAACCGAACGTCAAAATCAATTCAAGATTACATCACATCGATAGCAGTCATATGAGGCCCAGACGTCTTGATTTGAATGACTTTGTAAATGAAAGGGCAAAAATCATCGAACTTTTCACCATCAACAACTAATACAGTACCTTTGATCTTTAGATCTTACCCAACAAGTCGGTTGTCTTATGGATGGTCAAGTTCAAAAAAGGGATACCCTTTGGGATTTCATACTAAATCAACAAGCAAAGTATTCAAAATTTGTTCACTGATTGGTTAGCGCGTGCTCTAATCGCATTCATGATAAAGGTAAATGGCAAGAGTTTGCAACTTGTTGTCTTGCGTGAAGTACGGCCTTTGATATCTATAATATATGCATTTACTCATTCAATCAATTCTATCACTTAGACAACTTCATCAGATGTTTGACAGAAGACAAAATTGTGATCTTAGAAGAACTTTGTGTGAAACGGAAAGTATCTTTTGTCGGCTGGTTGCTAATTGTGGCTTCAATTAGTTGGGCCAATGGTTCGCATGAGATGATCAAGTCAGCTGAAAGAAACCAGGAAGGTGGAGTATGATTATTTGGTTTGAATGTGATCATCTTGAACTCGAAGGAGGGTTCAGCCGTATCTTTAGATCCTGAGTCGTGAGTTGAGCCCCTTTTTTGAGGGCTTGGGGAAGCCCGTTGACAAGGCTTGGTTCATCTCTGAGCCCAATCGGGCCTTTGTTTGTGTTTCTCAAGGAGGTGTGTTACAAAGGTGAACGGAATGTGAGCAAAAGTATACACTAGCTGTGACCTTGACGTCCAGGACGCAGCCAACAGGCACTGTGAATAGATTGAATAGATTGCCGAGGTGTGTTTGTTCCCAATGCCCAACTATGCGGAATTTGGACTAACCTGATCACAATGTAAACAAACCTGAGAATGAGAAGCGGGGCAGACTAGATTATAAGTACATGAGTTGGTGGAGGTTCTGATCAAGATCAGAAGGATAGTTAATGAGTTTTGAACTGGTGGCTAGTGATCTAATTGAATTTTCATAGCCTATAAGAGTATCAGTATCATATGAATATGATAGTAATAGAAAATGACTTACTCTGTTTCCAAAAGATGAGGAAAGAGAGTTAGATTGGTAGGAAACAACACGTATACATGTGAAGTACAAGTTGAGAAACCAAACAGCATTGGGGATGTTTGGCAACACAATAGACTATGGTACAGTGCCAGTATAGTACCGATATCCCAATGCTATACTACCCGATACTAGTACCGGAAATCTAAATTATGATACTGAAGTATCATGACCATCACTGTTGATATCAACGTCACGTGGGGTTGCCAACAGCTCCAGAGTGTGTTTTGTTGATCTGAGAACCAACGGAGCCACTGTGCTATACCATTACGGTACAGTGCCAGTATAGTAACGATATACCAATGTTATACTACCCGATACTAGTACCGCAAATCTAAATTATGATACTGAAGTATCATGAGTATCACTGTTGATATCAACGTCACTCACGATACCACCACAGATCAGCGTAAATCAGTATCAAAGGCTTGGTCATTTGAACCTCTCTCAATATACTATGGTCTGTCACACTTTGTGTACATATAATCAATAATCTTTCAAAGAATAAAGAAGTCACAAATCCAAAGAAAAACACACCAATTGTTCCAAAAAGCTAGTTCCCAACAGCAATAGACACAGGCAAATATTATTGGTGTAGGCTTTCAGCATGGTCGATATGGAAAGTGTACCGTTTCAAGCACAAGGTCTCTACAATAGATGAGGAATCTGGACATCGAGAGATTGAAATAGTTGGAGCATTTGTATCCTTAGGAGTTGATGAAGTGCCATCAGAAGGAAACTTGGGGTGTATTGTTTCATTTCATCACCAAAATGTTTTGAAAGTACGACACTATACATGAATTTATGCATAGTGATATCTTAACTTGATGATCAGGCATTATATCATGATCCCAATGGACCAATCAACACATGTCATCATTAGATTCACTCATTCATACAACCATTGATTGTAATTTCTTTGGTTGCAATCTTCTATATTGTTGATAGACCAAACATCTTCTATCTTGTCAGTCATCTCAGTGTCTCTTGCCATGGTCCATTTTTAATTCCAGCTTTTGGTTTTGTAAAATATGCTAGGATGATGATTAGGTCTTCATAGACCTCTCCCTGCCCTCATTGCATTACTGCAAACCTCATATGATCTGCTGTTGCTCAACATCTCTCGATCAAAGTTGAAAACTTATCTAAACAGACTTGCAATGTTCAATCCATCTTGGCGACTTTGGAAATTTGTGATTCAACATTCAAGGCTTTGAAAAAAAAAATCAATGATAAGGTAATTTGATTTGAATCAAGTTTGAGACCAGAACAAAGTCAGATTGTGATTTTGATTTGTCTATGTTGATCATCATCATAAGATGTGACTATTTGTATTCTAATGTTGATGGTTGTATTTGATTGCTGGAGTTATTTCTAATGATGTCAAACCATCAGTCTCAATGGTCAATGGTTGATAATGATGGTGTTGTTTTGGGGTGAAGAACAATGGGCTGAGGCAGGGTGTGATGGTTGACAATTGTTTGCCTTTGATGGGACTTGAGAAGTTGAGGTTTGAATCTTAGATCACATCCAAATTCTGGTCACAGTGTACAATCGTAATGAAGTGTTGGAAGTATCAAATTTCAATTTATTGGTATGGGTCAATCATTGATGATTGATGAAATAATCACCCCCCAACAGCACCCATCAATCATCTTCAATAATTAACAATCATGGCTGGAGGATCAACAAATATCCTTGATTGATTTATGATGGATAGTCAAAGATTAGTCAGTATCATCAATGAATGATAATCCATCATCATTGATAATTGTTTGAATTATGAGAATTTACAATGGTTGATAATTTCCAAATGGAGAGAGGCTGCACATTGACAATAATAGACAAGCAATTATCACATTGTCAATCGTTGTCAATGATCTACCAATCCTTGACGCGAATAGTGTGTTAAGGAATGATGTGATGCACAATAATTTCCATCAATTGACGGTTAACCATCTTCAAGCATTGTCAATGATTAAGGATTCCAGCTCTACGAAGATAAAAGTACAAGGGTTAGAATGACAATATATGACTTGTGTACTATGCTATTGATGCTCCAAAGTTAGCAGCAAGTATAATTAATGTTAGTCTCACTAGCAGACATATTCAATCAATTGAGCCATTGGATAAGCAAAACTCAAGAGTGTGTTTGGCTGATGCAAGATCCTAGATATTATGGCCACGGATAGATATGGCCTTGCCAAAAGTGTTTTACAGCCGTTGTAAAATCTAATGGCAGTCTTTTGAAGGATTGTGGATTGTGTTGTCGTCAGATTTTTCTTTGAAGGCAAAAAGGCCAAAAAGTTCATTTTCAGATTCGACTTTAGTGTACCTACATGTCCTAGAATTGACAGCGTTCTGCTCTTCTTAGAGTCTTTGCCACGTTGGTCACTTCCGGCTACTTGAGTTTCAAACCATGAATCGCCGGAAACAACCTTCGCCGGCAAGTCATGACAAATGACGCATTTTCCCTGCTCTCGTTTATTTAGATCCTTCAATTTCTACATATTCTCAACATTCTCAATCTAATCATTGACCGTGTCGATATTTGCCTTTTATGCTTTGGTTAGGAGAAACGCATCATCACTCTTTTGAGCGAGACGACCGACTCGTTGCCTGACCTGAAGAAGATTAAGGAAGACCTCACCCTCTATAGCATCAAAGAGAGATAATCAAACGAACCACGAGCAGGCCGATTACCAAAAGGTATAAATAGAGGATCGCTCTCAAACCTGGAGCAATCGGCACCTTCTAGAGACAAGCTTTTAAGTAAACACAATAACTTCCTAACATCCAAGAAAAGTTCAACCCTTAGAAAATAAATAACCAGTTATTTTCTACCGTTCCTCTTTCCTCTGAAATCGGTTATTTTAGAAGTTCGAATAATATCAGTGATCTATTGAATATTATCTGGTTGTTCTTTTGTTACCGGACTCCGGTTTTATCGTTATCTTAAATACTCCTCAAACAACTCGACAGGCCTTTCCTTTTTCACCATACTGCATCCAAAATCACTCTCACTATTCCTGATCTAGGATAGTATACGCACTTGGTCGTTTAACCACTGTTCTAGCAACCCAACGTTGACTAGATCCCTGCAGTCTTAAACTCAGGCTACTCTTTGATTAATCATTGAGAATCACCTGGCTCAGAACCTGACCAATTCACACCTGTAAACCCACAGTGAGCCGTTGTTTCCTTATTATCTACACTGATAATAATCTCAATCATCTAACCGCTATCTGTTTATATCCCTAACAGATCTACTAGCTATCCTACGTGGCCAATAGGATTGCTTCTTTTCAGGATTCACATGTTACGAGTAGGCCACTTAGCTGTTAAAGTAAGTGGCCCTGACAAATTTGTTCCCTTTGCATTCCAGGATACACCAGTTGGAACGAAAAACCTCAAAAGGTGTGCAAAAAATTTGGTGTTCAATTCATTGAATAATTGTTATCATTGTGTTTGGTTGAACAGTCTGGCTTTCACCATGCCTCAATTTTATTCTCTCTTTTCCAAAATCTACCAAAAAATCTGCATTCGCATGGTTATGCCTGAAATGTTCTTGACTTGTTCTGTGCTCTTGATCATGCATTGTCATTGCACGATTACAAATATCTTTGATATTGATAAAACGATTGTGTCAAAAAATTCTTGACTGTCTGCATGTTGTTGATAAAGCAATCCTTGAAATTCCAATCACCACCCGGGTCGTTTGGTGGATGTTGACCCATCTCCGGAGCAATATGAGAGACATGGGCACCAAGAGTGAAACCAATGTTGTGGGATCGTGTTCCCCGCTGTGGACATCTGTTTTTATGAGAGCAATTTTGAAATCTTACCTTATCTCCTCCTTTCAAAACTCATATTTTCATTTTTTGACTCATTTCAAAAAGACTCATATACTTTAGCTATAGAACTTCTTTCTTTTCAAAATAAAAGCTCACTCGGATCAATCTTCATTCAGCTCAAATCAAATTATTTTATTCCATTAACCAACATTGTCTTCAGTTTACCAATTCAAGAGAAACCATTACATATAAATAAGAATAATATTTCAAATCAAATCATTGACAACTGAGGAAATCAAATTAGAATAGAGGAACAAGAAGAGAATCTTCCAAATTGAAATCAAGGGCAAGATCGACTCGGACCGAACGATCCAAAACGGCAAAAGTTATGAAATAAGAATAAATATCATATCAATTAGTTTTCAATAATCAAACCAAAATGAGAAAAATATTGCCTCATGAACAATTTGAAAGATCAAGTCGAAGAGATGTTGATGTAGTTTGGAAGCAGCTGGAGATCGGTTATCGCGTGGGAGACCAGGGGATGATAGTCAATGAAAAGGTCAAGAAGACCAGTGGATGAGCAGAATGAGAGGGATTGAAAGTAGGAAGAAATTGTTTACCGGCAAGCAATAGATTATCTCAATCAATCGGCTTTCTGTAGACACGGTAATGGGGAATGGGCAGACAGAGACAGAGGAAAACAAACCTAAACGACCTTACCTGCACTAAATTTCCGTCTGGAAATGAATTTTTTTTGACTTTTTCGACAACACAATCCTTCAAAAAACTGCCATTAGATTTTACAACGGCTGTAACGTCCTACACTTTTTTCGTCTCAACTTCATCCACTGCCTCTACAAGCCATGCATTCATCACAAGATGAGTTTTTGTTTTCTTCTAGGATCATATCAGACACTGATCTATGCCTTTGTTTTTCCCATGGATTGCAAAATAGGCTGGGTACATTGTCACTTCTCCTTGGTGTTCTTCTTGATTTGAATGATGTCCGGTGTGTTCCGCTTGTTCAAACAATCACCACTGTAAACAACTTTATCCAATGTTATCTAGTACTCATGTGTCATTATCAATGCCCTCCCTCTCATCATCCTCTGTCTTGTTTAACAAGCATTGAGACCTGTGGTTTTCAGTTCCTCATTGTTTGTTTCATCTGTTTATGGTTGTACAGTATTATCTAAGAGTGCTGGTTATCTATTGAGTATTTGTAGACAAATGCACACATGATGCCCCCCTGCTTTTATTGAAATCCAACATCAATTGCAAATGTCAGCATCAGATAAAAGAAGGTCCATTTTGCTTTCCTCAAAATTATCATTTTTTTCTTCAAGTATGAAATCTCATATTTGTGGTTAGTCATGCAAGTGGCATTGTCTGCATTGTGCTGGTTTTATCATGTATTGAAAGTCAAATAGAATCCTTATACATGTTACATGTCAAAGATAGATCTAGATAGATCTAGCAGTCATTCCTATACAGAACGACGGGTGAACCAGAAAAGTAAACATTGATGAGCCAACAGAAAAAGATAACTAGGGGTTGAAGCATATTGTGGTGCCAAAAAAAACAAGCCAACCAACAGGAAAAAAACTAGGGAGGGAAGCAGAAGTAATGAAAAACAACAACGAGCAGAGAAAAACACAACAACAAGTGGTCCATGGTGTTCATGTTAAGAAAAACAATCACAGATGAACAAGCGGATTGTGGTATATAATGCATTCTGACACCGGAATGAAGGTTGCTGAGAATGCCAGTCAGATTGATGATAGGTGGGAGCTGGTCTTCAAAGAGTTGAAGAAGTGTGAGAGAGTGTGAGATGAGTTGGAGAAGGATATGTATCATATTATGGACAATTGCCAACATTGGCCGGAGAACTGCAATCATCAATGGATGACAGCGGTACAACCAAAGTAGTTGATCAACAAAGTTGGTAGGAGGGCAATCCCGCGAACATTGATTGAGGGGGTCATTATGTCATGTCACCGATGTGACAGGCCGTTNATGACAAGCGGGTGAGGCCGTGACTAACCCTCAACTACGTAGGGCTCAACCATATGATGAACACGAGATTGAGCACAAGTGGATGATCACAAGACCCATGATTGAACTTGCAGCGTCTGGATAATATCAACTACCCCTTTGGACAATCTTCGCCATTGTGAAGTCCTCGAAACTTACTGGATAGTGACCTGACATGTATGTACCCAGAGGCACTATGGTGTTCACACCCCTAACAACTCAAGAAGAACAAGACTAGACAATGTATGGCGAAATGAGAATTCTGGATCTGAGGAGCAATCCTCTTTTTGCCATGTCGAGGGGAAGGCGTGTGAGTGTAGCTTTTGAGTGGTGGGCCAATTGATCTCGAATGTTCCTGGAAGATCCGGCCGGAGGCACCTATGTAACCAAATCAGTCAAGGAATGGCAACATGCGCTCACGTAGCTTCATCGGGAAAGAGTCAACATTTTCCGCCGTCGGCGGACAAAGTTGAATGGCAAGACTAATCAGGACCTGTGCGACTGATCAGGACATGTGTCATGCCGACCTTGACGCCAGTATCAGAGCCACACGCTCAGTGGGCACGTGATCAACCAATGAAGTTTGGTCATATTTGTAAGATCAGGAGACTCGTGTTTGAACGTACTCCCTCAGACGACATTACACCCTCACATGTAGGACAATCTTCCATTGTTACAGTTGCAGACTCAGGCCCAATGAACGTATGCTTTTCGATTTTTCGCAAGGGAGGCGACGCGTGACTCGTCGAGCAGGGGAAATGAGATGTCCTCTTGCCCACTGACACAAACAGTATGAGATTTCATTACGTATCACCCTCGCAGCTTGAGCTGACTGCTGCTGCTTCGCGGGTGACAAAGGAGACGATACGATGAGTATCGGTCTTCCATGTGTTGAGGCCGTCATGCAGGAGGACGTGCTCAGGCGTGGCTTCATCAGGTAAGTATTGCTGGCCTGCACATTTGCGAGCGGAGTCCATTTCTGCTCACTCCGATGCCTTGGCCACTTGATCAGTATCACGCATCTTGATTTGTTGATGAAGCCAGCCGAGCGTATGCGTCATTGAGGGGGTTTCTTCAGAACCAGCAGTGCGTACATCGGTTTCAATAACTGCATTATGTGACGTATCAATATCCCCGATGTTGATGTATGTATCAAATAGATGGTAAGGCAACGTCATCCACCGTCCTGAAATTCGATACATCCGATTTGTATGTAGTTCTTGGTATTCGACTTTATGTTGGTCTTTGTGGTTTACTTCATGTTAGTCTTTGTGTTCAAATTCTGACAACAGCAGGGGGGCATGAATGAGATTCTCTCTGTACGTTTCATTTCCCCTTTCCTTCAAATGTCTGGTTTTTTCAACTTCAACTTTGTGACATCGTGGTTCAAATCCCAAGTGTTTCATTTTCTTGAGTCATTTTCTAAATAAGAATCCATGGTATTTAGTTTCTTTTGTGATTTCAAAAGGAATCTGATGCAACTATTAAGGACAGAAGAAAAAGCAAGAGAGCTTATCCACAATCAAGAGAACTTTACCAGACTTGGCTGAGAGAAGGGAATCAATCAAGGTGGCAACTTGAAGGGACACAACGGATACATAAATAAATGATAGAAAGAGGATGATGGGGTTAGTCAACAAATTGTAAAAGGAAAGAAAGGAAAAGTGAAAAAATTGCCATCGGGAATTTGAATCAATCAATAGTGAGAAAGTGATGAATTGACTGGCAAATCCAAGATGGACCAAAAGCGGCATCAAAATCAAAATGGAGAAGATTGGGCTAGTCAGATTAATCTGAACCAACAAAAGTGATAAAATCAAAATTGAAACATTCCAATTAGTTTTATAGATGATTGAATGGAATTGATACAAAGGAAATGATTCAAATGGAAGGAGAAAGAAGAATGGACAACAAATAGAACCTACCAGTTGACATTGAAACAAATTAATCTGTCACGCCAGTTATGAAATGATGTGAGGGATTCAAATCAAGAAAACAAATGAAATGATGTGATAGGGAAACATTAGCAATCCAAGAAATAAACGCAAGTAGAAAACTGAACAATTGAAGAACTTGGATCATATTTCATTGCATGCTGGAGTGTGCCAGTTTTAGGCTCCTCCTTCTTTTCTCATCTGATATATTTTCCATTAACCAATTGATTTGATGTTTCTTGCTTGTCCTGATCCAGCAGTTTCTTCATTTCATTTGAATGTCTTCATTTTTATTAATTTGATCATATTTGACTTTTTATCAACACTTTTGATTAATCCAGATTGTTTGGTTGATGTATTCTGTTGATTACTTCGTTATTTATTTGATTAAACAACTCTTTCTATCAATTTAGCTCGATAACTTGACGCTTTTTTGATTAGGTTGACCTCTTGGCGCTTTCAAGCCATTCTAGATTGATTGATGCAATTTCAAGTTTCAATCTGTAAGTTCCTTCAATTTTATCTCCTGTAACTTTTTTGTAGCATCTACGCTGGCTAATTTTGTTCTTCTATTTTATGTTGATTGATCTGATTTTGATTTCATTCATTTTAGATGTTCTTCACTTTCTATGTCAATTGTTTTGTTCTTCTATTTGATTGTGATTGATTTGATTTTGATTTTGGTTTTAGTTCTTTTAGATCTTCTTCACTTTGTAGATCAACTGTTTTGTTCTTCTATTCAATCACATTTGATTTGGTATTGATTTTGATTGTTGAGATGTTCTCCAGTCTCTAGATTGATTGCTCCTTTATCGGAGTCTTTGTTTTTTGATCGAGATCGGTTGCGCTATTGATCCGAGTTCCTTTTGTGTGTTTGACTTTACTTTTGATTTTCCTTCAATTTGATCCAACTCGAATGAGTTGATTGGTTTAATGTTTTGTCTTCTTTGTTTGATTCAGGCTAGCATGATGCAAGGTTGTTCTTCTTGGTTATCATTCACGTTGAGGATTGGTATGAGCAATTAAAACATTGACGCTTGGAATCAATAGAATACCATCAAGCCAAAATGAAAAAAGACTTGAAAATAAAAAAAGACTCGTTGTCCTCTAAGAAAGACTATACATACACCCTTGGCGGCCCCGTCAAATTCGGAGGATTGACCAAATGATCTGGTCAATCCTTAAATACACAAACCAATCATCCTAGCTCATATGCAAGTCAAACCAGGGGGATTTCAGGCTGAAGCTGGTCTCCTGACCATAAGTTTAAAATTCACTCACAGTTCAAAACTATCATTGTTCCAAAGGCAAACAACCACTATCTTCACAAGTGAAAAAACACATCTTCCCCCTCTAGAAAGGGAGTATGTACTTTACAACAAATTGCAAAAACATAATGTACAACACAATATTTCTACAAAAATTGTACACACCGGGAGGGATCATGGGTGAAGAATGATTTATCTAGAATTGTTAGGATGCTGGGCAGAGAGACTGTATGGATTAATTTTGTTAATAACAAATTTGGATGAATGAAGCACAGTTGATTTCTGGAACAAAAGGACAACCAAAAGTACAACTTTTGATAGTACTACAAAATCATACTTTACTATTGCGTTGTGGTGACTGCCAAAGTCCAACTTCGTTTGAGTTTGACAAATTACCCTGGCTCTGTGATTTTCAAGGCATTGAAAAACTTATCCCTGTTCTTCAAATCCATTCGGTTTTTATAATTTGTCATGAGAGACTTGTGATTGTTGAGAATCACTTGTTCTGAGCATATGCAGTGCAAAAATGATCTTCGGACCCTGCGCATTGAGCAATTAAACTTTTTTCAAAGAAAGACTTGTGATTGTTGAGAATCCCTTGTTCTGAGCATATGCAGTGCAAAAATGATCTTCGGACCCTGCGCATTGAGCAATTAAACTTTTTTCAAAGAAGAAATAGAATAAGAAAGACTTGGGATTGCAATTACCAAACTATGATCCTATCATCTGAGCAGCATTAAGCATTTGAAAGAGTAGGCTCATACTGATACACCCTTTAACCTTGCATCAGTTCTAAAGACTGAGTCACCATTCTATGGCCGCTTTGCCATCAAACTCATTAACAAAAAACTCCAACATCCATTTCCTCATCAAGCGTACAAATTGATGAATCTACACAGGAAGGACGTAGCAATGGGTGTTGGAAAAGTTTAAAAAAGTTTTTGAAACACCCAATACCTTTTAGACCAGACCATCCATAAGCAAGCGTTCCAACTAGATGAAAAATGACTGTCGTCTAGAATGACTGCATGAGAACTGTTCCGAAGTAGCCAAAATATTACAGTGTAAACCGATCCTTTGACTGTTCACTGAAAGTTCAAGTCTCAAAATATTGGCACTGAGGATTAAGCACCAAACTAGCCAACATTGTGTTGAGGCTTTGTTACGGTAAGAGATATCTTGATATCTTATCAATTCTAGCCTAATAAACACTCACTAGTGTTCAAACTCCTAGCGGTCTTCTACAAGTGGAGACAATAGTGTTCCTACTCCAGGGCTGCTATCTAATTTCTACTTATATTGATAGAAGAACTATCAATGTAAGGTCTATCAAATATCTTTGATATTTGATTATTGTAGCTGATGTGAAGATGTCGTCTTATTTCAACAACACAGGTCCATTACGGAAAAGACAAACAATAACAGTGACGGAACTGAAAGAGGTCAAATAATAAAGATGATATCGAGAAATTGAGATAATCTAAATTATAAGTATTCCACTGGTTTGGTAAAGGTTATAGAATGCATTTGTCTAAAGGTTAAAGTGTTGGTTCATAATAAGATAATCCCTCTTCTCAGATGTGGAAAACTACCACTTATATATCATTGCACATACCCCTTGAGATCTAACACATAAGGGTTTCAGACGCGAGTTTATGAGGGTCCTGGAAAACAGCAAGGTGTTACTGGTTTCTAATCTTGTAGTTGGATCCCATCCTCAGATTGTCACCAGGATCAACCAATCAGTCAACCTCCTTTGGGTTTAGGGTTTTCTCAAGCTCGGGTATCATACTTGTTCCTTCCAAACCAATGTATTGATCGGAATTGTAATGGCTGACAATGGGAGTATTCCTGGAATACTCCTCATGGCTGACAAATCCTTTGAACGTGAGTGTGAACTTATTCGTTTACCCGTATTTCTATCAATTCTTTCAAGCCACTGTACATGAAGAAAGGAAGAGATTGATAGCTTATTTGTAAGCCGTTTTCTGCCCATCTTCTCATTTGATTTTGCATTTGAAAACATTTGATTCACTTGTTTTGATCTAATTTGACCAACTCAACTCTGGGAATTTTCCTTCTGTGAATCCTGATCAATTGGTTTGATTTTTTTCTTTAGCAGATTTATAATCTAACCTTTAGTTTTATGCAATTTTGTTGATTTGATTTCAAAATTGAATTATCTTTGATTCTGGACTGAGATTGATCAAACGATTTGACCAGATTCCTAATGGTATGATTTCTTCTTTTCTTCTTCTGTCAGCCTGAGTCTCTGAAGTTCTACTTAAAACAAGATTCGGGTTGAATATATGCTTACCTGGTTCAAAGGTAAGATAAATTCGAGCCAAAAGTGAAATTCGTAAGTCTTTTGTTAGAAATGATCTTTTAGAATAACGTACTTACTAGTGATTCAACTCCTAGTAGTCTTCTCAAGTGGATACGGTGGGTATTCCTACTTCAGGGTGGTTTATCTAATTCCTACTTGGTTTGATAAAATAACTTTATCACTCCAAGATCTTAGAAATATCTTCGATTCAAAGGTAGTATCTAAGGTGATAAAAACGTCTTATTTCGATAAGTGTCTTGGGGTTTTAGATAAAAAGATTTATAAAGAGTTTTCAATGAAACTATAGTTTGTAGAAATGTGAGTTCTAAAAGTAAGAATGTTATTGAGTTATAAGATGGTCCTCTCTCCTCTGTTGGGAGAGATCCTCCTTTTTATAATCATCAAACCAGGCCACGGCCATGATTTGTTTGCTTTGTTTAGGTTACGTAATGGCTGGCATTTTTAACCAGCTGGCACGGCTTTTGGGTGACCGGTCAGGATTTTATTTGTACCCTGACTGGTTATAAGGGTCTAGTGTAGTTACTATGGTCAGGGTTATTATAATCCTGACCGGTTAGTGTTAATTAATTTTGTTTCACTCTTGAAACTTGAGTGTGAGTTGTTGCTCAAGATGTCCTGACATCTCGAGTAAAAGAATTTCTTTTTTAAGGGTTTTTAATGTATTTCTTATTTTGTATGTACTAACTATCTGTCTTCCGTAGAGGTTGTTGCAATTACCTCTTAGGCTGACATCTTCTGACTTGATTGACTAAATATTTTTTTGCTTGAAATTGCTTGTTTAAAAGAGAATGTATGTGTTTAAAAGAGATTGTCTGTTTGTTTTTTTAACTGATGAAATCGATTGATCAAATATGATTTCAACTTGATTTTGTTTTACTATCTTCATTTTATCAAGATCGTTTGTTTGATTTTGAATCTCAGACAGTAAGTTGTTTTTTTCTTTCTTCTACTTGATTTTGATTATATGAAACTAATTTTAATGATCTGATTTGATTTTTTGGAGCTTTTACAATGTTCTTGTGATTTAGATCAATTGATTCCAATTTTGACCGAGTTCAAAATTCAAAATTAAGTCCTTTTTTTCATTCATCTTATCCTTTCTTAGATATATTGCTAAATAACACTCTCTTCTTCCGGTTTTTCTTCTATGTATTTGAGCTGATCAAAAGTGAAAAGCGTTGTAGATTGGATCAAGTCAATCAATTGATAATTGTGACTTCGGTAATTCGTGTTTGAACATTGAAAGGCTTTGGGAAAAATATTGTATTTCAAGGTGATTTGATTTGAATTCAGTTTGTGACAAGAACAAAGTATAATTGTGATCTTGATTTGTCTACAATGATGACCATCATAAGATGTGACTGTTTGTAAGCTCATGTCAATGGTCAAATTTCATTGTTGTGAGTGATTTCAAATGATGTCAATTCATCAGTTTCAATTGTTGTTCTTGGTCGGTGTTGGTTTGAGGTAAGGAACAATGGGCTGGGGCAGGATGTGATGGTTGACGGTTGGTCGTCTTTGATGGGACTTGAGAAGTTGAGGTTGGAATCTTAAATCACATTCAAATTCTAGTCACAGTGTTAAGTCATGTTGTATCTGTGACGGCCAGTGATAGGCCAGTGACAGGTGGCTGACAGGTCAGTGACAGGTGGCTGACAGGCCAGTGCGAGTGGGTGACAGGCCGTCCTTTATTTTATGTGCCAATTTAGGTATTGCGCATCAACCGCGCAGGGCTCGACATATGATGAACCCAAGCTTGTTGTCATGAAGATGATAACAAGCGGTACAATTGAACCTGTGGTGGCAAGTTAATATAAGCCACCTCTGGTCTTTGCCATTGTGATGTAAGTCGACACACAATCTTACAGCTTATACTGATACAATGGATGCATACCAGACTGCCAAAAAAGAAGACTGGACAGATAAGCGTGAAATAACAATTCTCGGTATGTCAAGGGAGCCTCTATTTGCCGCACGGAAACGGTGGCGTGTAATTGTAGCTTTTGCACAGTGCACAAATCAAGGTCAAAAGATTCTGGGAGATGCGGCGCTATGGCAGCCTTGTAACTTGAGGGGGCAAGGAATGGCTACATGAGCTCACATGGCTATATCACAGAAGGTTCACATTTCTCCGCCATCGGCAGCAGACCAATATACATGATGAGACTGAGGAGGCCCTTTCCCATCCACTCCTGATTCTTGTGAGACGAGGGGGCATTCTGATAAGCATTGATTTCATATGTGTTGAGGCCTGCATGCGCAGGAGCGTGCTCACGCGCGCCGTTTTCAAGTCAATTTGGCTGACCTGCACATTGGTGAGCGGACTGAAGCTCCCTTTACTTCGATGTCTTGGCCACTTGCTCAGTGTCATGCATCCGTATTTGTTGGTAGACCCAGCCAAGCGGCTGCGCCATTGGGATGAAATCCTGCGAAGCAGGATTACGGCGATCGGTTTTGATGATTGTATTGACATGTGACCCATCAATCTGTCCGCAGTTGAAATAGGCGTCACACAAATTGCAAGTAAACGTAAGGTAGTCAGGTCATTGCTAAGCAGTGTCATAGTGACTGGGTGAGCAGATTTGAATGGCATGCACGCCACTCACCTCGGGTATGAGATCAGTGGCAGTAGTNGTAAGTATATTCGTAAGGTCAGTTTTTTCCGCCGTTGGCGGAAGTTGTAGGAATGAGGTTTACCTGTCGACGGGCATTGAAGCCATTGATATCAGTAAGTGCTGGGTTGGGCTTCGCATTTCATGCGATGAAACTCACCTTATCTACATCAAGCTTGTTGACAGGAGACGAATCGAGCTGTCATCGGTACAACGTCAGATCACCCATCGCTAGCATATGTATAAACGTTTTCCGCCGATGGCGGACTTCTCCTCGGCTGGAACATACCTGTTTGCCATCGCCAGCACGACTCACGTCGGCCTGTCAATTCCACAGTAGAATTCGCATGAGCAATTCCGCCGCCGGCGGAACGCGACGCAGTGAGACTAAATGACTGGATTGAATGACGAACCGGTGCCAACATGGGTTCAGCTGTGGGACGGTGAACGTTGCCCACCGTAGAAAAGGTCTGTAGAAAGATCAGTAGAAGAGGATCAGCGATGGTACAACCTGAGTTCTTCAGAAACTCACCATTCCATCTTCACACTTATCTGCCACATCCATGTGCGCAGGGGCAGAAGAGACATTCGAGTCACGTTGGGCGGTCTGTGATCGGGGATGGCAGGTCACTACAAACTATGCGGTTAGGACATGAACGATGTGAGTGCTCTCACGTCACTGTCGACGCCATGTGGCCTGTCGAAGGCGGTGGCGCCATCGCTTTGAGCGCTTTCTGAGGTCATCTGAGGGTAGTTGACGGTAAGAGATCACAATCATGTAGCTGATGGATGTATGAGATGTGATCGAAGTCCCTCACGTTGGCTTGTTTGTTGAGGGTTGTCGATCGATTTACCCTGAAGCGGTCAGCGCAGGGAAGATCTCGACGCAGTGAGTTATGTTACTGAGTAGAGCAGCTGTAGGATATGGTACTCGAAAATGGGTGTCGATGAATGGTAATTGATCGATGGAGGCCTGGATGCTGTTCTACACATAGAGACACAGTCGGCCCATCTGTCAGCATATCGCACGGAGAAAGGAGAGAGACTGATGCTCACGCTAGATTGCCGTGGATCAGGAAAGGATCTACGCCGGTTGACACTGATTCTAGCGGTGAAATGCGTGGGCTACGACGTCAGATATCGGATGGCTTGAATTTGACAATATGTGAGGAACAGACTGACGAGTTTCTAAGGTTTGTGATGTGATGGTAACTGTCGAATGGATATATATCAAAGCTGCTTGCTTGTGGTTGATGGTGGAAGTGAAAGTGCGTGCTGTAAATTCGGGCGTCCGGTCGGAGGGGAACTACGTCCCAGGGCGCAGCTTGTGGTTTCATTCATGTGACTGCACAGTCATGCTGCGGAATCGTCAGTCGTTCGTGCTACAGTTTGCCGAACTGTCACATCTAATGACATCACACAGTTCACTGAACCATGATGAGTCGGACCCTTGGACGCGATCAGAAATTGATGACGCGAGGCTTACTCACATGTTCTGTAGCTGGCAGGTTTGAATATTCGGTAATCATATTACAGGGATATCACCAAATCGTTGATGATGACTTGACTCAGTTGTTTGAGTGCGCCATGCTCGTGAGCGTGTGCCCAAAGGTTGCCATCGCGTTGTGCGCGTAAATGTTCCGCCACGAGCGGACTTTTGATCACCTGTAGTGGGTGCAACGATTGACACTGTCATAGCCATGATGAGTACAGCGTCCTAAGGTCCGCCGTGAGCGGAGATTCTCTGCTTTGTATCTGTGGAAATGAATAGCCTGTCACACACGCGTGACAGGCGCGTGACATGTCTCAGTGTAGTCCCTCCAGCAGGATGGTTTGGCAATGGGGATGTTTACGTGATGAAAGAACAGGAAGCATCTTTGCGGCATAGATCTAAGTGGTCTGGGTGCCTCTTTGGTCCCGTAGTTGCAACGCAGCCACTATGCCATACCATGAATCAGTCAAGCCAATTTTGGTTGTCAAGTGGATTTATTTTCATTCTTTTTGCAGCAATACAGGTTCCTTTATAAAGATAGCCCCTTGTATCCGGGTATGAAATATGACCTGCAGTCTGAAGCAGTACACTTCATCACTGAACGATCTGCCCATTTCATCCTAAATTCTCTATTGTTATCTTTCTCATCTCAATCCTCGTTTCTACGAAAATGGGATTCAGAATCTATTCTGCTCCAATCAAACTTATAGCACTCACTAAGTACATCTCTGGACAAACCATCCAATCAATCAACAATGAACTACTCACCTGAATCCATCCAAGATCAGGCTCATGATGGAAAAAGCTTTCATGAAAGCCACACAGTTGTCAGAGACACTGCTACCTACCAAAAACAAGGAAGAAAAACAATCTACTCAGACAATGATTGAGATTTCATGGTTGAACTCATTGATAGCGATCCGACACTATTCCTCGATGAAATTCAAGAAGCCATGTATGATCACACGGATATACTGGCCTGTCAATCCACCATCACCACCGATCTAAAGCAACGCTTGAACCACACTGTGCACAAAGTTGCAATTGTTGATATAAATCAATCACCTGAATGTAAAGCAGCGTATTCCGCTTCGGGTCCTTGGTTACCATTCAAGTGTCTGGTTTTCTTAAGTAAGCTTTCCATTTCATTCTATGTCTCAACTGATATTCTCTAAACTGAATCGTATCAATCATCTTAACTTTGATCCAGATGAGACTGGAATCAGACCTTCAGATGTACAATGTGATCATGTTAGATCCCAAAAAGGCGAGCAGCCGAAACCCCTGAAGCGTTCAAGGGCAGATTCACACTGCAGTAATCTCGGCGCCATATGCGAGATGGGATTACTGGCAGTCAATGCTAAGATTGAAGCCTATCATCGGGACAAATTCGAGGCTTCCTGAAAGCACGTTTTGGTACATCAATTTCCTTTCTTTGAATCTGTGCAATAATATAAACTGATTGATTTGATTCCATTGAAAGCTTCCTGTCATGGCACCATATCCAAATCGCCACTCGGTCTTAATTTTAGACAATGCAACCATCCATTGACGTGGATGGATTCAGCCTCTATGCAATAGTGTTAGGGGTTTTGTAAGTCTTTCTATTGTCTTACACACCCGAATTGAATCCGATTGAAAGGACTTTCAAAGTGTTCAAAGATAATCTCCGTCAAAATGAAAGCTTTGCTCAAGCACTTGATAAACTGGATTGTATGAGAAGAACAATGAGTCATTATTTGATTGCCAAGTTCTTCTCTTTTCCCAACTTTGGAAAGGGGGTAGGTATACTTCACTATGTTTAATGGGTCATTAAGAATGTCAAGGTACGTTAGCTGTTTCTTTTTTAACATGTTACTATATTTCTAACATTTATTAATCATTGTGTGAGATCAGTTTATGTTTAGGGACAAGTTGTTGGTTTTTGTGCTTATCGGTGCACATTATATTTAGGTGAATATAAATTGATCTTTTGGGAAGTGCATTCTATTTTTTCTTACCTTGCCCAAAGATCAGCTATTGAAAGTTAGGTAACTTGCTAATACCAGATCTCGTCTTGGATGTTTTGTTTGCTAATATCATCTAATCTGGTGCAGATGGCAATAGAGTAAGCCTCAGCACAATCTCCCTGGATGCTCACTTTGTCCCATCTCAGATGTGTTGGGTGCAAAAGGTACGAAGGAGCGCTTCTTGTGTCACTTTTGTGGCCGCCCTGAGTTCTATCCCAAAGACCGCATGCATACATTGGAGACAGATGGCAGCATCATGAAGTGTGACAGTGGGCTCCAAAACCTGTGTGAGACTTTTGACTGGTTTTATTTCCGCAAGCATAGAGACCATTTTGGACATTGTTGGTGTCCTCCCGATAGGTAGTAGAGATGGTTTTCAAGTGACATCACAGGATATTTGAAACATCTTTGTGTGTGCACGTTGAAGTGCTACAATGATACTGGTGTACCTGGGGGTCGATTCATCATTAGTCCAACAAATCATTGTTCACTCATGGATTTGTTGGAGTACCAGCATATCAGTACATCGGTTGACGATTGAATTCTGCCTAGTAGGTCATGTTTGCGATGCTGGGCCAGGTTGTTGTTGGGAATGTTTGTTGGTTGTTGGATCAAATGGGTGAATGTGATTTAATATCTGTGGTTGAATGCAACCATTAGTTGAGGACCAAACAAAATGACAGACATGATGGTTGAATTGTTGGGGTTTCAGAAGGTTCAACATCACACTACACAAGAATGGAGAATGTATAACACTCAAACAATTCAGGCAAAATATCCAAACCCTGAGAGTTTTGAAAGTAACTTGAAACAAAAAAAAACAGAACAATTTGAAGGTCCTTTCTAGATTGATTGATCTTACCATTTCAATTTTCAATGGTAGGATCTTTTATTTATCATTTTCTTCCTAGCTCATTGTTCTTATACTAATTGAAACTTCACTTTTGGGTTACAATTTTGATTTCAGTTGCTTGTAAATAATATTTTTTGTTCTATCTCTAGGTGACTTTTAAATTAGATTGATGAGGTTGTTATGACTGATTTGTATGTTAAAGTAATTTTGATTTGACTTGTTCATTTGTTTCAATTTGTTATGTTCTGTTTCATGTCCTCTTCTGATTGTATACATAATTAAATGAACCAATTGGCTCATTGGGAATGATGAGTTGAATTACAATAGACAATTGACTTTTTAAGAGTGTTCTTCAAGAAATTAAATATCAGAACAAGCTATGAATTGGGAGAGCTTTGATAAAATGAAAAATGCATTCATTCTTAAATTTTGAACTAATGGTTAAAATGAACAACCTGGTGTAAAATCATTCCCATGTTGCAGCTGTAAGGTAGGCGATTACTCAATTTTAGCATGCCATCTTTCATTTTCTTTCATTTGGGTACCTCCTCTCCACCGTCAATCAATAGCAGCCTCAGAAACCTCTACCAAGGAGAGATCACATACATTCCACAAAGGACCTTTCTAAAAAAGAAAATTAATATATCTCAAAAATCACACCTTTCACACATGTCTCAAGAGTGAAGATGAATGACGGAAATTAGACCCTTGATCAAAACGTGACGATACTTGACCGTCTTAGGCTAAACAGCAAAATACTAGCCAAGTCAAATTATCAAGAAAACCAGACAGGGTTAGAATACAAACCCTGCCTGGGTAACTAGGCCAAAATGCCATGGCAAAGATGTAATGATCAAAGTCTTTTGCCATGGTAAATCAAATTATATAAATAACTGTGAAAGTCTTGGAATACGGTCTATTTGTTAAACCATACAAAAACTGAGATCAATCTTTTATCTGCTGATAAATGACACTAGCTGATGATAACAAAGATAGGTTAGATCAAGAAAAAGGAAAGATATTGATAAAAATTAGAGAGCTAGACTCACCGTCTTCTTTTCAATGATGAAGAAAAGAAGACAGGTGACTTACAAATATCTATCTTATATATATCTAGATTGGTTGGGGCAAAACTGATTATAGACATATTCTTCTAATGTGATTTTCAGATGAGTGTGTTGATTGAATCTCAACAATAACAAACCTCCTCTCCGGAGAAGAGGAGATGCATCTTATATCTTACACACAACAATCTAACTACTTTTAAAATGTACTGAAATATTCATAACAAACATTTACAGAACCTTTGTGGAGTGGCCAATCGATGAGAAGAGACAATAATGTGTTAATAAGTAGCAGGTTATTACAAGTGAAAGAAGAGCAGAAGAATCAACCAGGATAAACCTGCAATTGAATTCACAACATTACCCCAACGATTTATAGGATCAAATTTATACTTATACTTGTCCCCTCTGAAGTCAAATGTACTTCCCTTTCCTCGTCTTTGGAAAGGGAAGAATCAACAACGTGAACCTTTTTGATCTTGCGACTCTACTGCTTTGTCTTGACCAAATTTGGCATTCAGTGTGTGATCAAGTTGTGCTCACAAGAATTTATGCACAGCAAACTAACTGATTTAAGTCTGAGTCGAGTAATTGTAAAGAGTTGACTGTGATCTTAAGTCGATTGAACTTGAACAATTTCTATAATCAGTTACGAGGTACTGGGCGGCCTGCCACCCTCTAGTAGTGGGTGGCCCGCCACCCTCTAGTACCATCTGGCGACTGACCTGTGCCTGCCATCACCCAACAAAACACACCGGAAGGCCTCCAGATTATCAATTTCAATCTGCACCTCATTTTTCTGAACTTTGAATTCCACGGTTGATGTTTCTCACAAAGCTTCTGGCATCTCTCAAGACCAATCTTATATTAACTGTTTCCAATTCAATTTGTTGGCCTGAGGCTGTTCAGTGACTTGCTATTTCAGAACTTAGTAATAAAGATATTTCAAGCAATTTAGACTGTACATATATTGTCTCTGCATGTCAACACAGTTATTGTGGTCAACTGTGCATGTTTATCTTCTTCCAATATCAGCGCCTAATCAGTCAGCTATAGTGCATTTCTTATAGTCTAGTATGTTTTCTATTGTGGTACAATCTTCAGAGGTGTTTTGTAGCTTTTTGACTCTTCATATATTCAAAAGAAGTGTCATGCTTACCTGTTACACCTACAATGATCTCTTGATTCATTAAAAAAGCTGTCAAATTCAATAAAATCTCATGGCCAGAATGCAAGTAATCAAATGCACCACATGAAGCGGCTACAACATAATTTGTTACTACGTGATACTTCATTTTAAAATTGGGTTTGGTTTCCTTCAGGTGTTTCATCTCAACTGTTATATCAATCAGTACACATACAATAATTCTTGTATGTTCAACTAACCTCCATGTGATCTGAGGAACTCCACAGCACCCAGCCATGTACTCAAATTTTTGATAGCCCTGCCCTTTTTTACTAAAGAATTCAAACAAAGATCAGAAAAACAATCT
>KZ149766.1:16279-27555 GCA_002157085.1 Melampsora occidentalis | reverse complement strand
CAAAAATGTTCCCAGCCTAGTGCTAATTCCCATCAAGGAACGTCTTTAATGCTGGCAGTGAATGGTACATTTTTCAAACTTAATGTCATCATGAAATATCACAAACGGCTTCGTGCTAACTACTTTCTTTACTCAGCAAGAGCATTGGTAAAAGCTACATCTATGCTCAAAGAGGCCATCAAGGATATTGAGATACTGAAGGCCAGGGTTGAGGAATTGGAAGCGGGAGCACTTGATACGCAACACGATTTGGATACAGCTCATCACAAAATCACGACCCACGAGAGAATTATCCAACAAGTTGCAGGAGCTGATACAATCGACTTTCTTCAAGAATATGAAGAGGGATCGGATGGTGATAATCACAGTTATGACCTTGTCGAAGAAACTGCTCCACCGCAAACAGACTCTACTATCTATTGAAAACACTGATAACAGTAGGATTTTGTACGGAGTCGTGGAATCTTACATGTCTTCTCTTGTATGCTTGTTCTCCATTATCCCTAAGGCTATTGTGCGTGTGATTTGCGATTTCAGATCAACTGCGTGTAAATCTGGTCTTTTGATCGGTGGTCTTGTATGATGAGGATAGTAACGATTGATTGTCATGTTTGGTTGTGAATTAGTCTAATGCCAATTTTTGAGAAGCGTGAGAATTATCTCTCATTGAAAGAGTTTACGGGTTTGCTCAATTTTAGTCATCACATTGTTCATGATGAGTAAATATGTTATGATGCGAGGCTTCAGAGCAATTGATTAAACAATGGCAATATAGGGTTTTTCATTTCAGATAGCAGAAGTGTTTGTGAGGAACAAACTATCTGTCCTGGCCAGCAGGCATGAAATGAACGGAGCACTAATACAATTGTTTTCAAGACCGGGTAGCGCATAATTGAAGACAAAAAACAGATTTGTTGGAGAGGATACAAGGTGAAAGCGCAAAGTCTGATAGAAACCATATCAAGATTTGCTAGAATATAAAAGGAGATGTTTCCAAGCCATTCAACACAAATATATGATCTTAGAGAAGTTTTTTGGGGAAGATGGAATTTCTAACAGGGTCAACGCAAGATGTTCTGTAAAATGTACTTGATCAACAATTGTGCGCAAGGAAGTCATTGACAACATATAAAAGAAATAGCAGGTAAAGAAAATACTTCTGAATGAATTTTAACACGTCCGGGGGAGTCTCAAAAATAGTTCAAGTTTGGAGGACTATGAGTAAAGGAAGACGGTCGAGGCAAAAAAATCAACATTGATATAATCAGCAAGAATTACGAAATGATCATGGAAGATGACTAAAAAAACCAACATACATATCACGCTGCCTTTGCAAAAAGGGAGTAGTGAAAGCCTCGAACAAGCAAGTCGTTGGCCACCGGTTCTTCACAGACAAATTTAATGTAAAGGTTCGCGAGAACGCTCAAGCTCATCGGACCCGAATGTACAAAGACGTGTGGGGCCTGTTCTTGTAAAGTCATCCGAAGCTCCTCCATGCTTAACCCATGGACTCTCTCAGGTCGAACAACCTTTGGAGAGCTGATATATTCGGTAAGCCAAGGGAGGGGGAGGTCTTTGTCAACAAACGCTTTGTACACAACTAATATACGATCACGTGGGGTGGCGCTGGGAATCACAATTTTTCGGTTGACTGAATGAACGGCGTCGGTAAGTTGCTTGCGAGTCGTCCTTTTGCTGAGGGGATTGAAGTCTTGAAGTGAGAACTCGCTGTCCATTGGGGCAGAGGGTGGAGGTAGCATGTAAGGCGTCAAGAGTGGTAGAACATCCGAAGAGAAGGTGTTCCACAGAATCTGTTTGAGAGTAGTGGGGCGCATGCAGGTTTTTGGGTTGAAATGAGCCAAGATGCGATAGAGCTTGAGGCTAGTGATACCAGTGGTGTCCTTCTTGTTATTGGGTTGCAAGAAGATACGGAGCTCTTCATCCAAAGTCTGGACTTTGATCCAGTTAGCATTTGTTGCTTCAGGCAACGTGTGCTGTGGTAGAGCGCTTGGTTGAGGAAATACTGGTAGTTTAGGTCCCGGTGGGGGTCCTGGTGGAGGTCCCGGCGGGGATCCTGTTGAGGTTTCTGGTGAGGGCATTTTGCTATTTGATGTCGACGCATCCGGTTCTGTCTCGAATTTAGCGGAATTGGGTTGACTCGAGGTTTTCGCCTTGCCCTTCTTTGCCTTTGTCATAATCAGCTGAACTGATTGTATATAAGTCGAATGGATGTCTTTGAAAATGCTTTGTTTTTCCAAGGAAAGATACTGGGAAATCAGATATAAGGAAATGAATGAACTAGTTAAAACTGCTCCTTACGTTGAATTCGATAAATGAGGATCGACTAGAGCTAATCGATGAACTGACCGAATGACCCTGCGTTCATCAAATTCAAAGGTTGTCACAATTGGTCAACATGAGATGCTTCTTTAATAAAAGCCTAAAAGACGACTGTCCTTACCTCGAAAGCGTAGATGAAAAGATTCCCTACAGCAATTTCTGATAATTGAGTTGATAATTTGATGAGATGGGCTGGAAATGATTGAAGCACATAATTATAATCAGTCATGAGTGGATATAACATAAGTTAGCAGTATAGCCGTACCAAGATGTCTGAAAGATAGGGAGATGAAAGTGATGAGAAGACGTGATAATTAAAGGACCAATCACAAAACAACAATTTGAAAGGTGAGGAAGAAACATCGACGATGGGTATCAGTGGACTATTTATCAACTTAAGAGAGACACCTCATACCCTCATGCATCTACAATTATGTACTTCAAACAAGAGTTTTACCAAAGGTGGAATGAGAGTGGGGACAAACTTACTTTCTAACGTATGTACAAAGGTAGCCAAACACCAGGTATCTCCTTCATGGTTGCTCGAGTAAGTACACTTTCCGAAGAAAACTCCAGCTTTAAGAAGAATCAGCAACCTACGAACTTGCAAAGTGTAATCATGAACTTGCTTACATGTCAATCTTGAAGGCGTAATAAGCAGCAATAATTTGTAGGAAAGTGAGCCCACAATCCGTTCTTTGTGATGATATGCATATAATTTGGTATATTTCCTTTTAATATCTCTTCATGAGGTGATTAGGGAAATGCCGAGTGGGAATCTGAGTAATCATAAGGGAACCATATTGCATGTTTGCAAATCGCCATGTCTACCAAGCTTGTAAATGCTTTCAGTGTTGCTGGGACGATTTTTGCGATCAAGCCGTTTCTATGCTGCTGAGTTGATTGAAAGTTACTTGATTGTGACACTGGAATGGAGTCATTTCAATAACACGATTAGGGTGCGACTCTGATGAAGGGATCAGAGCATGAATATGATTATATGTATGTAGTATACATAAAGCTTGATAAATCCCCATTCTCAGAATCCCGGTTAAGTCACCCTATTCCTTGATGTTTATGAACCGATTCCTAAAGTCTAACTTCACATTTCGCATTGACTTGTAAAACTTGTTCCTTCACTTTTCAAAATCAATACCTAGTATCATGTCTTCCACACCGATCATTCCTCCTCGAGTTCTACGAAACCGACATCGACTCGAAGATCCCACCTCAAGCTCACAACCAGTACTTGAAGACTCCTCGTTGCCAGATGTTGATGCTGGTTTGAAAAAAACTAGGAAGCGTACAAGAAAGGCATCTGCAGGTTCAGATACCGGTAAGCAGTCCAGTTTGGGCGTGTAACACCTTGTTCATGCATCGTTTGAAAGTGTATGCTGACCGTTTATCACATTCATCCTCTGGCCTCACAGGAAGTGTGACGTTTGAGCAAAACGACGACATTCACCAACGCCTTGCCGGGGTAGGCGTACAACCTGGACCAAAAACTTCGCGGCAACGATTAATCGAACTTCTTGATAGACACACCAAACCCAAAAGGCACAGAGGGTCGACGGCTTCCAGGATTCCTTCAGCTCACGAGGCTAGGCCCAGGTCTCAGCTTCTCGAAACTGAACCTGCTCACGTTCCAAGTGGTTCAGCAACAGTTTTTGATGTCCCCGATTCTTCCCCTGCTCACCATGATCCACTGGCATCCGAGAATCACGATTTCAACCTTCATGACACCTCAGAGCTCATTTGTATGATTGAAAATGTTGGCTTAGATTGCCGAGGTTTGAATAAGGATCAACTTGTGGACATGTGTAATGAGTATCGTGATCTAAGTAGGTATTCATTTAAACCAAAACACCATTGCTTAGCTGATCTTCGGTCATGACTTGGGAAGTTGTTATTCCTTGGCAATCTTTTCAATTCAAGGTTCCAGAAACACAACCTCAATCCTTGCCCCGACCTGAAGGTATGCAACTTTGATCACGAGTGGAGTGCTACGTGGCCAGATATTTACACCTAGTCTCGATGATCATCATCCCAGCTTCTCACGAACACCCTCGTCTGGAACGCGATATTATGGGTAGTCAAGAAAGTAGGTCTCTACATCATGAATATATCTGATTGCATTTGACAGGGGTGTCCCAAGCTGACTCTAATGTAGTTTTGAACCTTCGCCCTGATCATCCTCAACACCACACATGCCCCGTCCAGCCTGTTCCACAGCCTGAACCTCCCGCAATACCTCGGAAAGCAAAAAGTAAAGGAAAGCAAAAAGCGAATCCCGATGCCTCCACTCCTCTACCATCAGATTTGTCTTCGACTGTACCACAAGAGACTCCACTAATTCGTGAGCAGTAAAACTTGTGACATCACTTGGAAAGTGATGGTAACAGAGTGATAATAATAATTGTTTCCCATACTCGATGATCAGCTATTCCAGATTCTCACAAACCTCCTAGTCAAGGGCATGATCCCCCGGATATTCAAGAAGGAAGGTCACGAGATTAGGATTTTCCACTCAATTTTACAGTGGTGGGCCAAGCTGACGCTAACAATATTTGCCCTGATCATGTTTTATTTTGCACAGGTCCTTCCCAAGTTTTGACTCAGCCTGCACCCGCCGTCATACCCCCGAGAGCCAAAGGTAAAAGAAAACAAAAAGCAAAACCCGGCACCTCCACTCCCTTACCATCCGATTTGTCTTTGACTGTACCAGAAAAGACTTCACCAAAGCGTAAGTTTTAATCATTGATCCTTCCCTTGGAGCTGGCGGTGCTGACTATCTTTCAACCAAACGCATACCCAGCTGTTGGGAAACAAAGAAATAAAGGGAAACAACGTGCAATCTCCCCAACTCGTCATGTGTCGTTTGAAATCCCCTCCCGTTTGTCTATTCCTCTTAATATTGCACATCCTTGAGGAATGCACTGACTTGGCTTGATCCACAGCGCTCATCTCGCCAGCATCCTCAATTAAGCTACCAAGACTTGTATCGGAGGAAAACAAAATACCAGACCCAAGTGAGTTATCTCAACATTCATACATATTCAGAAGGCATTCTCATACATACATGTCGTCATCAAAAAAACAGTGTCGCTCAATACTCCTAACATGGATCATCAAGACTCGTCTCAGACTACACCGCGCGCCGGTGCTAAATCGATGTCTGTAAACCTTCGCCCGCGCCCAAAAGGCAAACAGCCAGCCAAGATGCCCGATGACGAATTCTGTTCACATGATGAGACATCGAGTGATACCAGCAACTATTCAGATGAATTTATGATGGAAACGGACGAGGAGAATCAACCCCCTCAGACTACGAAGGAAAAAGACAGACGACCAGTACACCCCTCCACCCCGCCACGATCATCATCAGTTCCATCAAGTCCTACGCCTAACTACGATACGCCTGGTGCTGGTGAGCAAGGCAAAAGCAAGAACAGCAAAAACGAACCCCAATGGCATCTAAAATATTGTGAGCGAGAGGGAATTATACAACACGCTTATAAGGCTATTGGTAGAAGTACCTGATTTTTGCATACTTGAGTTGCAGATCAACTCAAACACTCACTCGCTGATACTAATCACAAGCTTGACCTTGTGACCCAGGAGCTGAAGGTTCTGTCACAGGTCGTAAGCACACTCACTGACACGAAACTCAGACCACCACCCCAAAAGAAAACGCGAGGAGGTCGTTCTGCGGTGAGTCTTACTTTTCCTTTTGAGATTACATATCTGATTTGGGATGTATAGTCGTGGATGAGATTCCATATCGAGACTCTCCTAGGACAGAGACCAAACGAAACAACCTTACCCGCCGCTGCGACTGAATCAGAGAGAGAGGGATGGAAGTATGAACTGGACCTGGACACTCTCGATGCTTGTCCAGCCTCCTCCGCACAAGCAACCACCACCTCTGATCCACATTTTCCGTACAATGATGGACCAGGACATCCTAAATCAACACCTCAACAGCTCTCTGTGATGTGGACCATGATGCAAGCTGTTGGAGTATCGAGTTTCCGGCCCGATTTCTCCAAGTCCACATCCTCAAGCGAGAACAAATGGTTGTGGGATTTGGCGTTTCGTATTTTTATCAAGCTGGTTGAGTGCAATGAATATAGTGGGGTATCACTAGATCAAGAAAACCTCCCATATCTCAAGAAGACTTTGAATACACGTGTCCGATCGCTGACCAAAAAGTACGTCAATGTTCTCAATCCATCTCAGCTACTTTACAATCTCGTTTGCCTGACATTGTAGTGAATCTAGGTACAACCAACATAACTGGGACGAGGTTCGGCAGAAGCGCGCTGCAAGTTTGGTAAGACGACGTTCTCGTCTTGGCTATGTACGTCTCACCATATTTTGCAAGACATGAACCATCAAATTAAAAGAACCATCCCACAGTTAAAGAAGTTACGGGAGCGGGTGGTACTGTCGCACCAACCGTTGTGGCCCCTCTCAGCCATCGTCCAAGCAGCTTGCAGTGAGGACGAGACGGATCACGAAGGCTGTGTCGATGTGGACGCTGATCATGGTCAATCAAAATGTCACATATCAAAGTTAAGTTGGCGTAGCCCGGAATTGACCCGCACATTCATGCTTATGGACCAGTACAAAGTGCGGGTAGACGCTAGTATCCCTAAGCCAAGAAAGTCACCTCCAGACGACCGAAGCAGTCCAAACGGTGGACGCCCATCTCGACCTCGGATTCGATGCTCAAATGCTCGTATCTCAGAGACCCCTGCGCCGCTTGGTCTCCCTATCGACTGTTACTCAGCAGAATATCTTGAAAATTTAACAGCTCTGTCCCGGTCTGCACTCGAAATTAATCCCACGCCTGTGCTTTCAAGCTTACCTATTGTGCAGTATCTTGGATGATTTAGTGTAACGTGAGTTTTCATCCCGACCACTTTCTCTGATATTCAAAGCTGATCATTTCCATTTGAACTCGGTATGATTATTCAATACTGGTCAAGGGTCATTGATTTGGTGGATCTCAATTCATCCAATTGATTGCTCTTAAATATCGGTAGTCTTTCTTCAATCCGAACGTTCTTTTCTTGGTCGATCTTTTTGCCCTTTCAAGTTGATTGTACCTGATTAAGTCTTACTATTTACCACATGTGGATGTTTTTCTCATCGATTGCAATCGAATCAATGAAGTACCTACATTTTTTCCTCTTTTGAAAACCGGCTGAGCGTTGAAACAAACTGTTAGATCCTTGATCTCGCTGATAGTCAATTCGCGAGTTGAAAATGAATGACGCTCATGTCCCATAAGTATATTTATGCTGATACATAGAGAATCTCAGATTGATTCATTTGGATGAATTCAGCGGAATAATATGACAAATTTGCATGCACGAGACCATATGTATATAGATATATGTGGTGGTCCTTTCTGACAAAGGAGAAATAAAAAAAGCGGTGTTAATTCATTTATTCTACGCAGTACACACTGTTCCAAAACCATCTTAGTAGGCTATTATGGCAGTCAAAGCAGATTACAATGAACATATTTGACCCTCAAGATTGTGTAGCCTCAGCGTTCTCAACATCGCAGGTGCGTTTGCTGAGTTCGAGACGGTGAAATTGAGACAAATAAAACATAATTAATAAGTCAAGGTATTGTTAAAAATTGAGGTCATCAGATGAGTGTACAACTCACGTCTCCTCAGAGTAGATCGCCCAAAGTTTACCAATTTGTTTGGTAGAACACCTCACCGAGGTTTTAACGTCCTTGTATCGGATGCGAGCGTCTTTGAGCTGTTTCTTGATTATTCCACGGTGGCCCATCACATCAGGATCATCCAAGTGTAACAGCATACGTGCATACTGAATCAACTTTTGAACGTCGCTGAGCTCGCAATAGATCATCTGAAGGTTGGCTTCTTCGGAGGTTATCGCATTGTATAATTTCTCGAGCTCTTGAGTATTTAAACATCTGTACTGCTCTATGTGACGAACGAGGTATTGATGATAGCCGTCGCAGTAATATCCATAATGAAGGATTCTGTCGATCCACGTATTAAAGGAACTGACACGCTCCGGTGTATTCTCTTGAGCCAAAGTTGATCTTGGTCTTTGATCATGAAAAGCCAAGGCTTCAAACTCGGGATTGAGGCAATCAAACACTGTAATAGGCCGGAACGGTGGAAACATGACTGTGTACGAGAAAAAAGTTGAATGAGCATCAAGATGAGAAAAGGGAATCAGAAAACACGGACCAGTAAGGAGATAATCTGACCAGAGAAGATCAATGACGTTATGATATTATATGGTGAGAGGCGTGTTTGACGATGAAAAATCAAGAGTTGACGGTATATTATGTATATATCTATCTTGAGACAGAATAGAACAAAATATAAGTTTTCTTTCAGAAGGGTTAACAATCATCAAATCTATCATATAAAAAGAACAAAGAAAAGATATATGTATAAATTAAGTATCATGTTAATCTGAAAGGCAACCGGTGGTTCTGCATACAACCCAACTGTGTGAGTGTGGCTATCAAACTCCGCATTCAGAAGAAGTGGCCCACTGATGATTGAGATTATTGAAGAAGGTTCGATCGCACACATCATCCTACCATGCATCATCAGGTCGTTCCCATAGGATTTCAAGATTCTTACCAATTAATTCGATATGGTTCATCAAGATCAAGATTCAACATGTGTCAAAGTTTTGTCAACTCATTCAATGTCACCCGTGTGTCAAGGTAATGAGATACTTTAAACGATCGAACTCTGGATGTGTGTTCTGTTTATTTTCATTGTAAACACTTTATCTTCAACACAGATGGACTTCAACATTCACACAAAAAATTTAGAAAGTTAGAGTAAACAGAAACCACCAGAAGAGATTTATCGCTCCATAGATAACAGTGCAACAGTTGACACCGGGAGACTCTTGTGAATCGAACCTGGATTATACATAATCCATGCACAATGGGCTATGACTTCGTCCAATCTCACCAACACGCCTTCGGGCTGGCCCCATAATCGTAACACCGCCTGCACATTTGGTTCCTTGATCCTCGAAAATGGATTGTATTGATCAGGAGAAAGTTGGCGAAATGAGTGTACATAGAGCCATGTATCCTTGATGTTTTGATTTGGTTCTGGGTTTCGACGATGTACAAATATGCGATGAATGCGCCCAAAGCAGGTGCGACCTCCATGTAGTGACTTGTAAGAAATAAAACTGTCCTTTCGACTGGCTTTGAAAACTGAAAAATTCACATCTAAGTGTTGAACTTCGTTGTAAAACAATGCTCGAGCTCCCACCGGGGCATATCCCAAAGAGCTTTGTTTAGACAATGAGGCCCATCTTTCTGGCAGGACCCAAATACAATCTTCCTTCCTTTGTGCATTCAAACGTGCAGTCAATAAATTCAAGATGCCGGGTTCAACTGTTTCAATCTTTGAGTTTGACACACGCCTCTGGAGTTTTTCTGGTGACTCGTAAAGTGCTTTCAAGCGAGGTACATAGGGTTGAAGTAGTTCAGGAAGCTTTTCATCTTGCAGAATTGAAGCAAGATTCCCCGCGCGACAGAAACTCTTCATGAAAGTAATTTCGAGCTCACCTGAATAACAATAAGTCAAGTAAGAAATTGATCAAGAGGAAAAGAGTATGATAAACTCACCAATGTGATTGTTATGACAGGATTTGAGAATTTTTCCCATCAGCCTTTCAAAAGGGAAAGACCACCAAGAGCGTACTGGGCCAAATTTCTCCAGACAGTCCGCTAGATGGATTGAAAGATGGTGGTTGCATGTTGGTTGGCAGTGATCAAATAGGATGACAGAGCTTTCTAGATATTGGCGAATGTGACTGCGGTACATTGAGATTATTTCAGACGTCATCACTCGCTTCAGTGCCAGGTTGACCAGTGATACTAAATGACAGAAGTTCTTGAGAAGTGAGTTTTTAACTTCATCATGACCATACCACATTGGAATTAGTATCAACGGTAATTGAATAGTGAATAGATTTCGCCACTTGTCAGCCTTCAATTTACCAAAGGATGCTTTGCCAAGAACAGGAATTGCACGTCGGATCCAGCTTGGAATATGAATGCGCGGGAGCAATGAATTTATATCTGCTAACATGGCTGAATCAAAGATTATTTGGTCAACTGGTGGAGGATCCCATTTCCCACTCCAACCTTCTCCTAGGGGATTGAAATCCTCGTCGCTTGAGTCCGTGTTTTCAGCAAATGAGATATTACTTTGGTGATCATCCTCGTTTTCTGATTCAACCAAAGGATCTTCACTTCCCTTCCCTGCTGGAGGTGGATTCGAGTGTTCAGAAAGAAGGTTCAATAACTCAGTGGTACTGATTGAAGGTGTGTTATCTTCTTCATTTGTGATCTCCTTCATTGCCCAGAATCTCCGACAGTGCCATGCTAATAAGCCCAGTAATAGATTATGCATCGAATCTACCACATGAAAGTGAATGATGTCCCAATACTCAAGATCAATTAGAACCGAGTAACGCACTCCATGAGTTTTGAAGATATCTTCTCGTTCCTTCACTGTTTGAGCGTCTCGTGCTTGATAAGCCCAGATTTTGTGCTGACAAGTTGTTCGTGGAGGCCAAGATGACTGATCAAAGTTTTTTACTTGTGACTTTTTCAAGAGACACATTGAGCAGAAATAGTTGGCTGTGGCACTTGGAAATCCAAGAGAGCGGCGTAATGCTGGAATATCTGCTAAAAACGGTAGTAATGCAGCCCTGATGAGACGTCCATCCTTATGGCGATGAGTTCGAGACAGAAGCAATCCCTCTTTCCAAAGACTTTTAAGCTGAGTAACAACTGGACGTAAAACCCAATTCATTTGTTCAAGAGATGGTTCCCGCGGCCCAGGAACAATACCAACTAAGAACATATTTTCCGGTCGATATCGCATCTGAATGGG
>KZ149765.1:0-16597 GCA_002157085.1 Melampsora occidentalis | reverse complement strand
GTAATCAACATTTCCTATTATCAGCTTTCAAAGACGACATGGTCTGAATTGCACGAAACCATGTTGATCGACGCTGCGCATGAGCCCTATCTCCTGGCTGGACTTTCTGTTCAGGTGAGCCAATGATGTGCAGAGGGGCGATAATTCCTCCCTATTCTTCTCGAACTCAGTGTTCTGTTACACGTCTTCGTCCATGGCATAGAGCCGGCTGAGCGATTGGGTTATAAGTCTCTGACAGGCTCTGAAACTGATGATTGGGCTGGATGAATCATGACACACTGTCGCGACTTGTTGGGACTTCAGTATCCACCTATATCATCTCATTACCTATTTCCCTCAAACATGCACATTCATTTCGGTCCGACCTGTGCCGCAGATCTGAGCCGAATGGGGTGTTAGGATGACCAGGTACATAGAATCCCAGCTTTAGTAGAGCGAACGCTTGCATAGAAAACAGCGTCAATCACGCCATCTTGATTTTGGGACACGAAACCCATCATGACTGACTCCCGAGTGCCACACTCGTCACTGCGCACTCGAAAGAAATCAACATGACTTTCATGCCTAGCATTTCAATAATCTTCAAAAAAGTTTAGAAGCTGATACCGTTACGTAGATCAGAACTGTGGTGAGGCTATCAGGCCGTCATTTCCCTACAGTCATCGTAGGACTCAACTTCACTAGATCCCGAAGAGGGGGATGGCTACTCCTGCACTGCTCGTCATCATCATCACAGTGTGGTGGCATCTAGCTGCCACCTTTCCCTCGATCACTCGCCACGACAATGTTACCAGTATTCCTTCAAGCTCCCGAACCTCACAGAGTGGAGATCAAATATCGAAAAGTATGCATCAACAAACTATCATCAGATCGCAATTTTGCAAGTCGTTTCCTAACTGACAGCGAGACATCGTAGTCATCAAGGATCCGTGTATACGTACACCTCTGAAGCCTCAACTTTGGTCCGAATTACAAATGAACTCTTACTTGGACTCTTATCCCCTTGGATCTCAATTGAATTTACAGGTATGATCGAAGCCTATGTCTGGTTTATGACCTCCGATTCTCATATCAAGCTACATCCCCCAGCAATACGCTAGCCATGTTGGTGCAACAGATTTTGTCGCGGGCATTGGAGAGCATCCCAACCCTGGCCAGGTCAGCAAACAGTGCCTTCAGTCTTTGAGGAGCCAAAATATTTTTGCTGATAATCATCCGTGTGGAAATCTTCCAACGTCAAAAGCTGTGCGCATCGGTGAACGGGAGGGACTGGTATGCACTAGTAGCTGCCCAAAACTGGAATGCTTTCGTGAACAGCCTGTACGACTCTGCTGGATTTGCGTAAGTTAGCTTAAATCCCACACAGCACCATATGTTCAGTCAACCATCAGACTGACTTCTTTTCTTTTGTGTGTGGTTTATCCTTTGATACCTTTCGCTACGGGACGAACTGTTCTTTGTAATCTATGTTAGATTCTCCGTCATGTCTGGTGTGTAACACGCCCTTCATCATCTCAAACTTTCAATTTTCTTGACGCAGAATTGTATCGATGTTAACCTGGTGGTGGGGTGTTCAAATTACCTTGGAAGGCGTCGCGCCTGCAATGGTAAACTTGTGAAGCCATTATATACATTTTAAACCATGATACTTATTCTTTGAATCTTTTTTTGCCATGGCTCCATGACAGTTGATCGATTTCGAGAAAGATCCAACACTCGTTTATAAGCACACAGTTGAGTGTTGACAAGTTTGATTCTTGATGTAACCGACTAAAATCTTTCACCAGGCCAGCTACATAGGTCTCGCCACAACATGGGTCAGCTCCTTTCCGGGATGTATGTGGAGTGCTGTTGCTCCGATAGAAAGTGCGATGTTTTCCTCTTGGGGAGAGATAGCTTGGATCTCCATGGTCGGTTCCATGTATGTTTTGGCGTCGGCAGCATTTGTGGAATCAGTCATCTTGATAGGAAATGGAGAAGATCGGTTCACACGTGTGGGTTCTGATTGCTATACGTTTTGGTCTGCCCATCCACGAAAGTATTGACATCTGATGATCTGTGTTTGTAAATTAGGCTTCTGTGATCGGTTGGATGTTGGCCACTGCTCAACACGGAGTTCAATCAACCATTGCCAACTTGACACAAGCAGTCATAGATGCTCCAATTAGCGAACGGGCTGGCTTGGCTGGGATCAATCGCGACGGTGGTTTTTTGGATGAGATACCTTCAAACTTCCAGAGTCGACTTCAGACTGAGCTTGAACTCGCATTGAAGTTAAAGGCTTTAGCCAAGTTTTGGAGAGTCCAGGTGAATGCAAAACTTTGATTGAATCCTCATCTGATGCTGAACTTCAAAATCCAACACTGATCACGATTTTCATTTGTCAATGAAAACCGCATCAGAATGCATTTATTACCAGGGGTAGCGTGCGTCTAACCTTTCCACTGAAGGGTCATATCCCATAACGAAATTCTCACCCTCCGTTCATGTTCACAGGAACCATGCACACAGGATGGCCCAAACGGTGCTTTCAGCGATCCGGAGCGAATCTCGTATTGTGGGGAAGACGGAATGTAAGCTCCCCAGATGGAAGTGGCCTTCGTATTTGAGGTTGGTTCTGATGAATGTGATACAAACATCAAGTATGATGAACATTGTGAGAGCAGAAAAGGATGGAGATGGGCTTGACCTTACAATATATCACGCCTCTCTTGTCGAGTCCAAGTATGGATACAGCCCCGAGTTTCTTACCACATCCGCTTGGAAATGTCAGAAGACACACGGAGTATTTGAATACGATGTTTGCCTTTCCAATAACCAGTAAGTTGGCTAGTCCTTGTTTCCTCCAGATCACTCTTCCCTTCCATTACTGACAATTTAATATGATCGGTAGTACTTTGATATCACTCGCAGATATTGGAAAGCCTAGTGACTGTTATTTTAACTTGCCTGTCTGCGACCTTACCACACCACGTCAGTTATACTTCTTCATATTGATAAAATAACGTTATTGTCTATACAACATGATCCTTCTAGATAATTTTGACATGGATTGATGCTAAAAATATTATCAATTCTCACCGCATCACTCACTTTTAGTTCTGCAAGAAAAACGCACAAAACATACCTCACTGACCAAACTATGTCGGGAAGTGGCGGGTCTTCCGATTTGAAGTGATTCAGCGTAAGTTATTGATAAGTTTTGTTTGGGACTCAGGGATCAAATTTGAATCACCCTAACTGATAAACATTTCCATTTCTTATTCACATGATGAAGTATCAATGGAATCCAAAGCATCCAACACTTACTGCTTGTATCATTTCATGTTTCGAATGTCATATCTCTTACATCATGTTTTGTGCTTATTCTTATCAATCTCAGATACCCATTATTTATGAACTGCATTTGTAGACTTTACATCAAGAAAACACGCAAACTAGTGCACCATCCTCACATTTTTTTTGATTGGTTGTAGAAGTAAATCTTCTAAAAACAGAAGTCATTACGAATGATGAAGGCGGGCACTTCAGAGGTTGACCCTGTGATGTTTGTCCTCTGGGGACCTGGGGTGGCTTGGTAGACCCCTCGTTACCTAGATTGACCAAGTCATCCAACATTCCTCCTCAATTTTTCACTGATATCTACCAATATCCCTTGTCATAAGGCTCTCAATGTATGGAAAGTTTAAATTGAATACCAATGACAGAATGAGAGGAAGCAGATTGTCTGCTTTCAGAATGTTACCAAACAAAACCACAAGCTCAATACTTCTTCAATAGAGGGTTTACATGATCCCCACCTCTGAGTCTTGGTATAGAAAGTGGTAGATATTCAAGACTTCTTCACGCAGCTAAATCTACAGGCATCCTTATGAGGAGACATCATATTCATAGACATCTTTAATTTGTTGGTAGGCGATTCTCCAGCAATCCATTCTAATTTTCATGGACCAATTACTTGGGCGACCGTCTCTGCCAATACCCCTGGTCAATTTCACCTGTGAGATATTCTGGCTTTATTCCGTGCGTGGCTTCCCCACGCCTGGTATTCTTCAGTGACATTGAACGTGAAAACAAACATTTATGTAGTAATCGACTCATTACAAAGGAAATTCAATATTGATTTTTTCATCAACCCCCAAATGTAAGAGAATATCAGGATCATAATCTCATACATGTCACCATTATGGAATAAGGCCTCAGGAGATTCACACTCTCGGTTGCTCTGCTTTGCATCTTGTACCAACATTTCAAGCATTAGTTGTTATTCACAAGTTCCTGTTTCTGAACGCCAATCTTAGGTCAAACAGACATACTGTATTGGTGAGTACATCCTTTGTTAGTTAATCAGCTACTCAACACACGCTGAACTTGGTAGACTACGTTGCAACCAAGTTTGATTTGATATTGTATAATCTTTTAGGTCTGGACCCTATCAGTCAGTCAAAGGGAATATGCTTCTGATCTGAACAAATTAGTGACAAACCGAAATTCCTATTGCATGGTCAATTGTTGTATGGGAACAACCAATTTGAATTGGATCATAGTGATGAATCAAAGAGACTTGGTTTGCGTTCGTGTAGGCCATAAAAATACATGTATGTAGATATGTAAGAAAACAAGAGCATTGGTACCATACCAATCTGTGACCTAGCTCTTATGAGGCCAAGCTTTTTGGTGGTGCGAGTGCAGGCTCACCGAGAGGAGTCTGTGAACAATTTGGAGTCAAATGGTCAATCACAGTGTCTTGGGACCTTTGCAATTTCCAGGTATCGGACTTACAACATAGCAAGCGTGTGCACCACCATCGATAAGGAAATCTGTACCGGTGATGTAACTACTATCATCGCTAGCAAGGAACAAAACCCCTTTGGCTTGTTCGACAGCCTCTCCGAATCGTCCCATTGGTAAATGTACCACCCTTCTCTCACGTTTCTCGTCGGTGTTGAGAAAGTCCATCAACAGAGCTGAGTGTTGTAGAATCGGAAGATGGTACACAAAAATGATAAGAATTTGTCAGTCTGTTCAATCATGGTCAAGAAGAATGAGAAAAGATACTCACGTGTGCGTAGAGGACCCCTATTCAATTCAGCGCAGTAGGACGTGATTGGTGAGTGTTCGAAGCGCATATTGCGAAAGATCTGACTTACGGGCAGAGTGCATTCAACCTAATACCATCACGGGCATGAACCATGGCAAGCTCTCGTGTCATAGCCAAAACTGCACCTTTACTAGCCGTGTCTGTTATTCAGAGAAAAAAATTCAATCACCATTCCTCTACTAGAAAAGATTTCAAAGTTACTGACAAGCTAATTGTGGAGTAGCAGCACCCAACTTAGCAACGAAACTAGCAGTGTTGATAATACTTCCACCGATCTTGAGGTCCTTCGATTCATCAGTAGGATTCTTCAACATAGCCTGAATGGCATATTTACAACCCCACCAAACACCCTTGCAATTGATCTGCATCGTCAAATCCCAGATTTTTTCATCAGTCTGAACCGCATCTGAATCATCGGGATGCATGATCCCAGCACTGAGTTCATGAATTCAACAAGATCAGTAAAATGTATCTCGAACCAAAAGGGGTTTTCGAGAACCGATACACACTTGTTAAACATGATATCAAGTCTACCACCTTTCGAAACTGCCGTCTCAACGATCTTCTTCACGTCTTCTTCTTTTCCAACATCACATTTAATAGCAATAGCTTCTGAAGAAGGGTTTAGGGTTTTGATTTTGGCGACTGTTTTTTCCGCTGCTTCCAGATTGATATCAGCTACGAAGACGAAACAACCTTCTGAGGCAAAGAGGATGGATGTTTCCATTCCGATTCCACTGCCTCCACCTGTGATCACTGCGACCTTGTGGTTTAATCTTCCAGGCATGATGATAGTTTTCGATCGGGGGATTTGTGCGAAGAGGGTGATGAAATGGTATATAGTAGAAGCAAGCAATCAACCTATTGACAACTGAGACTTCGTCACAGAAGGGCAACATCTCGATCACATGCGAGGACACCAACACGGGTCGGGTCTCGGAGGCTCGGTTCAGAGCGTGTGGAGAACTCGAGACCGCTGAATGATGATTGGGCCGTGTTTTTCGCAGCCCATATGAGATTGATTGGTGCTTTGAGTCTCACTCTGTTGCACTTGTACAATTCACTTGCTTCTCCCTCCAGACAAATTATCAACAAATGTACTGGTAGTTTTACCCTCACGATGAAGAGGATATATGGATAGATCAAGGGGCTTCGAATTTGATCTCCTGTGATATTTGTACTGATCTTATCTCTCAAATTTTCAGCAATACCATATGGGGGACTATCGTGAGCACCATTTTGCTCAACACCTCTCTTAATGTCGACGGTGACCAAAGAATATAATGGCACGAGTTGCGTAACTTTGAGAGCCGAAAGGGTTATTTGAGAACCAGAGTCCATTGGATTTTGGTGACATTTTTTGATCAGTGTTCTGATTCTTACCAAATATTTTGATTAGTATGATGCAACCAAACCTGTTGCAACAGCATTGATTGAAAATTACTGACAAGACTCACATATGACAAAGTTGCATTTCACAATGTCTTTACCAAGTGCATTCAATGTTGTGAATACATACCAATGAAAAATACGAGATATTCGACTTAATCCAAGTACTAGAACTGGCAGTTTGGAAAGTGCCCTCTCCCGGTTCAAGTTTTTCGACAAAAAGGCACTTTGTACATATGGTGTGACAACCGTATGAAGGCTTAATACGAATGAGGAAGGGTAGAGGAAGATAAGCTATGTCACATATGAACCATCATGCCTCAGTATGAAGCCAAAGAACCTGGATTACAAGGGATTGATCAGTTTCAATGAGGTATGCATCAGCTTATCCATCAGTCTTTAAAAGGTGTGTGGTTGTTGGCTTCAGTTCTTATGAGGTAAACAAAAGGTTCGAAATTGGAATGATGAGAGTCGACATCGAAAGACGCAGTATAGAACGCAGTACTGTGTGCTACGCTGTTGTATATGTCACCTATACGCAGCATGAAACCCATTTCAGATTGATATGTGAAATGCAGGGTGTACTGTACTTTGATCATTGATGTGGTTTTGTAGCGCATGTATCTACTTACCACAGGTTAGCCTTTGGATTTCAAACTTTGGTTGAATGGTAATCAAGAAATTTTAGAAATCCAACCAAATATCAACCTCAACTCATTACCATTCCCAATCCATCCCATCCCATCCCATCTAAACCATCCTCTTCATCCCCCATTTCTTCAACCCCGCTTCACCTTTACCCTCACCTCATTATCTTGATTGTCTTCTCTGTGACGTTAGAACCTTCTCTTCTACCAATCCATCCCTTCAACTCATAGTCTAAATGGGTTCCAAATCTAAAAGTGCCGGTGCCGCCGCCGTTGACAAGAAGCCCACTTCATCGTCGCAGCCTTCTTCAAAAGTCAAACCTTCAGCTCCCAAGGTAGTTCCCACACCCATCAAGGAGAAGAAAGAAAAACTCGATAAGAAATCTAAATCGAAATCCAAAGACGCTACGAAAGAAAACACACCATCCAAGAAAGAAGCTGTTAAAGAGAAGAAGGCATCCGGAGAGTCACTCAAGCCTAAATCTGCTTCACCTTCCAANCCCGCCGCTCTCTCTGAATCCGGTGCCAAAAAGTCAAAGTCAAGCAAATCTACCAACGGGGCGAAAGCTAAACCAACCAAAAAGCCTGTCTCCGAATCCGACTCTGACAGTGATGATTCCGACTCTAGCGAACCAGAAGAGAAGTCAAAGGCTTCAACCGTCAAACCCGTCAAGGCTGCTAAATCGTCTGATTCAGAGAGCGACTCAGATGACAGTGATGACGATTCCGAAGAAGTTCCTGCTGCCAAGGTGTGTTCTCTCTCGTTCACATCATTTCCCTCTCATCAGCGCGCTCATATTTTTTTGGTTCCTCCCTCCAGCCCGCACCTGCAGCACTGAATGGTAACAAGACCAAGGCTTCCGCCAAGGCCGCTGAATCGTCCGAAGAGTCCGATGACTCCGACTCCAGTGAAGACGAGGACGCAAAGGTCTGTTCTTATCATTATCCTTACTCAAACATAATAACTTATTGACGCCAATGTGCTCCTTATCATCGTACATTCAGCCTGCACCAAGCAAGACAAATGCTGCTGCTGCCCCCACCAAGGCTGCTGCAAAGGATCCCTCCTCGAGCGAGGACAGCGAGGACAGTGATGACTCTGTACGTGCATTGTCCATACTGTCACCAAAATTCAACTCACCCAGGTTTTATCCCATTTCTGCCCCTTCTTCAAACGTAGGAGGAAGNCAGCCGCACCTGCACCTGTTGCCGCTAAGGTGATTATCTATTTTTCTTCACTAGCACGTATCTCATGCTCACTGGTTGATAATCACGTTTGGATCAATTACAGGACGACTCTTCATCAGGATCTGATTCAGATTCTGGAAGCGACTCAGAATCGGATACCGAGATGTCCGACCCAAAGCCTGAAACACCAGTGGCTCAAAACGGAAAGAACAAACGTAAAGGCGATACCGATGATGGATCTGCTAAGAAGGCGAAAACTAGTGATGCTTCCGGTGAAATCAAGAGTCTCTTTGTTGGAGGTCTCTCATGGAATGTGGATGATGACTGGTTAAAGAAAGAATTTGAAAAATGTGGGGAGGTGGTCTCTGCTCGAGTTATCGTTGATCGAGACACTCAGAGGAGTAAAGGGTACGTTGTCTTATATTTGAGAAATCAATAGTTCCCCTTTCAGCATGGCATTAATCTGGCTTTGTGTATTTGTTCAGTTTTGGATACGTCGATTTTGCTTCTGCTGAAGATGCACAGAAGGCATTAGAGACAATGGCGGAAACCGAAATTGACGGCCGCACCATCAAGGTTGACCTGTCAACACCTAGACCAGAACGAGCAGAACGACCAGCTCAACAGAAACGTGACTTTGGTCAAGAAGAACTTTCAGCCCCTACGACCACTCTCTTCGTTGGTAATCTACCCTTCAGTGCCACACAAGATTCAGTCTATGAGGCATTTTCCGAGTACGGAGATATCAATTCTGTTCGATTACCTACGGATCCCGAGACTGAACGGATCAAGGGTTTTGGTTACGTTGAGTTTGCTACTCAAGAGGCTGCTACAGCGGCTGTGGAGGTAGGTCGAGGTGACGGTATCTACATTGATCAACGTCAAGCTCGACTAGATTATAGTCAGCCTCGAGCTCCAGGTGGTGACCGTGGCGGTCGCGGTGGCGGNGGTCGTGGTGGAGGTCGTGGGTTTGGTGGTGGGCGCGGTGGTGACCGTGGTGGACGAGGATTTGGAGGACGTGGTGGTGGAGGACGTGGTGGAGGATTCGGCGGTGGTCGGGGCGGAGGACGAGGTGGAGGACGAGGTGGTGGTGATAGTGGATGGGGTGCCCGTGCCAAGATGACAGGTGCTATGGTCGAATCTGCCGGAACAAAGAAGAAATTCTGAAGCAAGAAAAGTGTAGGTATCTCTTCTTCGATACCTCTATACCATCTTTTCTTTCTTTCTCCTTTTTTTCCAAGTCATGGTCATGAGGCGGCTTGAAATACCCATCACGAGGGTTAAGAGCTCTTCACCGACCCCCTAAAATCGTGTCTGCTGTACGCGTGTCTCTTCTATCATTTTCTTCCGGGCTACCATCTATCTTTTCTGTTCTAGAGGCTACACCATCGGATGAGCAACTATAAAATCTCTGAGGCTCATTGTTGGGCTCCCATAATATTTACACATGACAAAAAATGGCGAACGACTTCTTCTGACGGATTTTGTGGCGAATGGTCATCCTTTTCCTGTTACTATTGTTTTTTGTGTATCATCGTCAATGCAGTTGGTTCAAGAATGTCATGATTCAGATAATCTTTGTTGGATATGTCCCATTAAGCTTTAGATGTATGTCGTGGAGACTATAATTTAATGCTTTGAAAATGTGAATAAAGTGGGATTTTGTCGAATTTGAAAGATGATCCAAGTATCAATCGAACGTTGATGAATGCCAGGCAGCAGTAGATTCCATGAGAGAGATCCACCGTTGCGTACTCTGGTCTGCGCTGTTTGTGAGAAGCTTGCGGGTATAAAAATTGCCCACTCTATGTCCCATCAGAGCACTGCACATGCAGACAGTCCCAACAGAATTAGCTCACTGTCCATGATACATATTTTTGTAGCACGCCGGCGTGCACACACCAAAGACTTCTTGTAGAAGTGGGATTCACCCTTGAAGAGGTCTTTTCAACCGCAGAGTTTTCTTTGTCCCGGTGCTTGGATGGTGAGACGGATGGCAAGCAACCCAACATTCTTTCTGACATACAAAGGGTCTAGGAGTATCGCATCGTATCCTAACAGTAGCATAAAATTAAAAATCAATCAATTTTATTCCACACCTCTTGGTGTGTGCACATCAATGTGCTACACAGATATGGACACACACCATGTCTGTTTTGAGGCAGCACATCAACATGCTCACACCAATCACTTTCCGTAGAGGGTGGATATAACCTACAAACAGGTCTCGGAGCCAAGCATACGATTGCCTTTGTCAAGAGGTTCAGACAGAAAGAGGGTTAAATGGGTTCTTTTGTTCATAGTTCCATCCACAAACGGTCCATTTTTGATTGTCTATCATTATTAACAAAGGATTTGGATTTTCTAGACACAAAACTGAATAAAAATCAGTTCAAATCCATTACACAACTCTCTGTACATTGACATGCTCATGGGGGATGGACATGGTGATTGGTACTACACAAATTGCATCAAAAACCACAAGATTAGATAGTCAGCATCTCTACACTGTGTCTGTGTAGTGTTTGCCCGTTGACAAGCGCACACGGCTTCCCTTTCTGCTTGAAAGGGACTCAGTGTGCTCTTGTAGACAACCAAGTACCACTCAGACACGGTGCTAGGTAGTAGAAATGTGAGCTATGTTATATTAGCCTTGGAAGTTGTATATACAATGCACTGTCATGGGAAAGGGTAACCTGAATGATACAAAAAGGATATCAAGAGAGGCAACTTGTATGCAAGAATTCTGGAATTGGATTTGAAGAATGTTGACAGAGTATGCAGTTTTTCACATTCACCTTCATCATGTCAATATTCTTGTAGCACGTTGATGTTCACACACAGAGAGGTTTGAAATCAATATGAAAGTCCTTTGGTTGAAGCTAGAGTTAGACTGTTGTTGAGTGCCCTTTGTGAACAATGATTTGGTCATAGGATTCATAGAATCCTTTGTCATTAGCTGGGGTCAACTGACTGTCAATGTCCCAGTTGACAAGGGGAAGCTGCACCTGTTGTATAACCTCTTTGATGGGTCTTTCAAGGGTCTAAGAAAAGTGTTCTGTGTGTGCACGTTGACGTGCTGCTAGGATTCAAACACGGTGGCTTACTAATACAAGCACCAGTCTGCAAGACCTGGGGCCAGTTACAGTCAGTGGAAGATTGTTTGCCTGCCTGGAGAAAACAATTGTAAGAAGTACATCAGAGGCGCCAAGAAGAGCTTTTGAAAGAGGTTCAATAGTTGGTGTATGTAGGTAAAGGAAACACACCTGGTGAAATGTTGAACATCATTCCCAGTAGGAGTACCTACCACTAGAGACACTAGAGGTACAATAAACATTGGGTGGTATGACATGGTGTCCACCTTGATTTGAAGCAGCAAATGTAGTATGTAGCTTGTACCGCAGTGAGAGACATGAGCAAGACTTTCACGTAAGAGAGCAGAATGTTAACAGTAATGTAAGGATTGATTGAAGAAAAGTAGCACAAGATGATCTTGGGATTAAATGAGAAGACAAAGAGTATCAAAAATCTAAGATGGGGTTGGTGTCGGTGAATATTGGAGGTGCGTAGAGGGCTCATTTTATAGACATTCTGAATCTGGATCACCAAAAATAGGAAATGTTTGGCGGCGCCGAGATCAAAGTATCTCCTAGGCTGAAGTGTCTGCGCTCAAGCGGTTTCCCTACCTTTTATTTAACATGTCAGCTTAAAGCACCTCCCATGTACCACCACCTCCCACACAGAAGTGTGAGGGCCAATCATCAGTGCTTATCTTTTTCCTTTGTCCTTTGGTGGATGGTGCAAATTTAAACTAGAAGCCTAGAGAAGTTGGGAGTGGTAGTGCCATATGCAATTTGCCATGAATCATGATGGACAGTTTGGACACAGAGTGGCGATGCGTGTTCGACATCAAGGACTCAAGTCATGATCGTACTCAACAGTGACGGTGATGAGTTCTTATGGAGTTACAAACTTATGGACTTTGATACATATCTGAGTTTATCATGAAGTTGAGGTCTGGTTATACATACGGTTTCTAGAAGCCGTCAATCATGAGAGAGAGAGAGAGAACAATTTTCTTTTTGCATGAGGCTGCAAATTAGCTATCAGTTTGTCTCTGACTTCACATACATACACCGTCAATTTCGAAAAGCTTGTCCATGTTGTCCCGTAAAACTCAAACAATTTGGCACTGAAGTTTCGGCAAGCTTTGTAAAATTGACAGTACCAAACCAAAGCACCTTGCTGGCCTTCAACTTTTGGGGAATGTGTAGACTCAACATGTATGGTAACTTGTAAGTTGGCAAGGAATGAGATACGGAAACAGGTTTACATTTTTTTTCTTCACCAAACAATCACAGTAATCTGAACATTCTACAATTGACTTTATATGTATATATATATGCAAATCCAGATTCCAAAGATAAACAGCTGATCAGAGTTAATCAAGAAAAGTAAGGTAAAATAAAACTCAAAGTTTTCTTTGACTCTTCACTAATTGATTCTTTTTTAGTCATCACACTGAATTCCATGGTACCTTTACAAGTCTTAAGTTGATTTTGTTCTAGAGCTGTATGAATATCACTCAAGACACGTAAGGTTAATCGATTTGAGACTACAACATTCGAGTTGATGGTGGCCATCACTTCGGCCACTGTGACTGGTTCTTCGGATACTCTCCATGCATCATAATCAGTGATTTGAGCGATTAAAGCATAACTGTTAGATCATGAAGATGGAAATCAAGTTAATGATTTTGTATATCTCAAAACTTCAATAGTGGATATGATTGAGATCGACAAACCTTAGTTCTGCTTCACGAGCAAGTTTTGCCTCAGGTAAGACCGACATATTAATGATATCACCACCTAATTGACGATACATATGACTTTCGGCACGAGTAGAAAAAGCCGGACCTTCCATACAAACGGCTACTTTATTTTCATGTACTCCAACCCGAATCTCCGGTTCAAAACTTTCGACTTCTCTTTTGATTGATTTAGCCAAGAGTTGAATCAGTTCAGTATCAAATGGATCTCCAAACATCGCATGTCCTACGACTCCTAAACCTGAGAAAAAGGTTGATGGTCGATTTGATTTGGTACGGTCTATGATTTGATCTGGGATGACGATATCTCTAGGCGGAATATCTTCACGTAAACTACCGACGGCTGAGAAGGCGATGATCGCACGACATCCGATATGCTTTAGAGCAGCGATGTTGGCACGAGAAGGGACTTCGGATGGTGAGATGTGGTGTGAAAGACCGTGTCGGGCTAGAAAAGCAATCACTTGACCTGTTGGTAATTTTGCTAATGTGATGGGCGATGAAGTGGCACCCCATGGTGTATCAATGTTTAAGGTCTCGATTGGAGTGAGGCCATCTAACTTGTAAAGACCTGAACCGCCGATCACACCTGTGAATTGATTGAGGAGATAGCATGAGTGAGTGTTTGACTGTTAGAAGAGTGAGGATGAGAACTGATGGGACTGACCTACGAGTGGAGCTGAGGAAGACATTTTAAGAAATCTTGAGATAAGCTTCAAAGTTTGATTTGAAAAAAGAAGCGGAGTTGTACATACATACAGGATGGTCTAGGAGAGTTTCACTTGAGTGACAGTTTCAGATGATATGAAATGAAGATGTCACATTGATGATTGAAGAAGTTCAATGAGCTGGATCCGAATGCAATCAGATTCACCATCAATTTGAATTTGAATTTGAATTTGAATTTCAAGAATGGCATCGAGAAAACCAGCAACATCTAAATTCAACAAAAAGAATATCAATCCAACTACTAACTCTCGCTTCAATGAAACTCGATCTCACAATCACCTTGATCCAAACTCACTCATGGCTACCATTCCAAACAAAGCTGTCGTTGGACCAAGCAACTTGAGACGTGATCAATCAGGTAGAACAGTGGAATTCTTTGTAAGTATCTTTTCTCTTGAATTACATCCATTCATACGTGAAAATTATTGAATCATGAACTGAAGGCTTTGAATTTTGTTTTTTTTCAGTCTGAAGCCGATGTTTGTCCGATTTGTAAATCAGATAGATATCTTAATCCTGATTTACGTCTCTTAGTTTCAAAATGTTATCATAAAATGTAAGCATGCGAAACAAACAAAAACAAAAGAATCAGATGAAAAGACACACACACACAAAACAATGACCAGATCATATGAACCAAACTTGACAAAACTTGACCACAATCACTGATCAGTAAAATTTGGAATGTTTCTTTTTTGGGAAACACCACACACAGGTGTGAATCATGTATCGATCGAATCTTTTCATTAGGACCCGAACCGTGTCCGACATGTGGTCTAACCTTAAGAAAAAGTAATTTCGCACCTCAGACATTTGAGAATTTAAAAGTCGAAAAAGAAGTCATCATTCGAAAAAGGATTCATAAATTGTTTAATAAACGTCGAGAAGATTTCGAAAGTTTAGATCATTATAATAATTATTTAGAAGAAGTTGAAGATATTAGTTAAGTAATTTCACGTTTTGATGATTAACTTCTTTCGATCTTCTATATTTTTTTTTCAGACGACCTAATGATTCATATTTTATTATTTATGTATGTATCGTATCAATAGCTTTTAATTTAATCACTGGAGTAGATGTAGCCGAAACAGAAGCAAAGATCAAGAAATATCAAATCGAAAATGAAGATTTAATTGCCCAGAATGCGGTACATGAAGCAAGACAAGCTGAATTGAACAAACGTCAAGAAGAAGCTATCAAACGTGAACGTGAAGAAAGGAAAGCTGAATTGATCAGATTAGAAGAAGAAGCTCAGAGAGAAGAACGTGAATTGAAACAAGAAACGATTCGGAATTTGGTGAGTTTTTTGGGGTTTCCTATGAAAAGCTTTTTTGAAGTTCCGAGAAGGCTTGGATTTCAAGCTCATTCCTTCTTCTCGATCATTGAACCAATGGTTTGTGATTTTTGTCTTAGGCTGATTCGGATGTAAGCGCGGAGAAGTTAGTAGCACGACAACGTGCTCTAGCGCAAAAGAAATCAGCAGCTCGAGCCCTAGCATCAGATCTTGCCACGAAATCTACATTGACGATGCCATCACTGACCGGTCTACTAGATCCATCAAGCTCACAAGTAGATCAAGATCAAAAGCCAGATATAGAAGGAGAGTTAAGAAGATGGGATGATTATTCGAATCGGTTTGAATTACAAACCTTTCAAGATGGATATAGACCGGGTTATGTAGATGAAGAATCGATTGGGATCGTATTGAGTGATGATCGATTAGCATTTGTGGGAGGTTTTGAATTAGAAACCGTTTGGGAACGTCAGATTCGAAGTGCGGTTATGGGATTGTTTGTCAGCAGACCTGAGGAAGGATCGAGTAATCAACTTCTTTCGGATGAGATCATGAGTGTTGATCTTCCTGATGCTTAAAGTTTTGGTCTTTCTACTACCTTTTCTTTCACATATCATTATTAATGTAATCGTATTCTCAATCTCTTGGATCTTTTTTGTTTTTGCTGAAGCGCTGATGGACGGAATAGATTGATTTATGTGTTATCATATCAAACAAATATATAGATTGTAGATTGTATTTAGTCTTATCAATTGATCATCACTTCATAACCTATATACTGGAATGGAATGTACTCATCAATAGACAAGTGTCACCTATCCCCTTGCCATTTCAAGCCACGACTACCAATGCCAAAAAGTTCTGCTGAGGCAGAAAAAAAGTCTGCTGGATGACCAAAAAGATAGTGTCTCGACAGAAGTGAGATTTGAACTCACGCTCACAAAGTGAAGTAGCTGATCGATCGACGAGCGAATTCGAAACTACCGCCTTAACCACTCGGCCATCCTGTCGGTATCGGACCTCGCGAAAGCAAGGACTCGGAATTCCTTGTTATGTAACTGGAGTTTATAGGTGTCGACTCCTATGTAATCTTCTAATGTTTTTTGGACAGTGTAAAATTCAATACAGCATCTCACAGTGTAGCAACAAAACATATCAGGTGGTTTCCAGCCTGTCTGGTTGAGAGTGTGTGCAAAGTCTTTTGGAAATCCTGTATTTCCACGCAACAAGGAATGACTATGTACCCTTTTTGTGAGCATAATGAGCTTTCTGAAGCTCAAAACCTACATGCCCTGATATGTTCCAAGAAGATTGAAGTGATATCAAGATTGAGCTTTGTATCTTCTCTTAATAACAACAAGACAAAATCAATCTGATTGCTTTCATAACCCAATACAGGACATTCTTCATTGATAGTATTA
>KZ149763.1:6109-16755 GCA_002157085.1 Melampsora occidentalis | reverse complement strand
CGGGGTGCTTTTGGTTCAGAAATGTGTCAAGAAGCTATATGTCTTGTTGATTTCAGTATTGAGTTTAAAATCCTCAATCAAACCTCGATCCAATAATTATATGGAAGATAGTATTTACAAAAGATGAACATTTGGATCATAAATGCGAAGTCACACAAAAATAAATTGATGGGCTTGAGAAATGATTTGTCCATGAAATTTTTTCAAGCTTGATACGCTTGATAGCTAAGCCAGAGTCTAGAGACTGAACCTATACTGTTGTGTCTTCTCAACTCGTGATTGGGGTCAGGTAAGATACTGAGAGAGTGTGATCTTCCTGATCGTAATGAGATTGAATCAGATGAAGAGTCGGATGGTTGAGATCCCAATGATGGATCCGGAAGTTGAGCTCCTGATGCCGACCCGGAATGGGTGGCAGTGATACGACTTTCGAAAACGTCCGAATCAGTGGATTCGTTCAATGAATACCAAGGAGAGTCTTCAAAGAGAATAAACATACCTTTCTAATTCGTCAAACCATACTATTGTACGCTTACGTGGCCCTGCGTGATCGGCTGACATAGGAGCAGAGGCAGAACGAAGTCGAGGAGGGGTATTGAGACGAAGATTTGGAGATAAAGGACTTTTCACGATTGTAAAACTTTGTCCGACAGGTAATAAGCGAGTTGGACGAGATATGGTAGGAGTTGGAAGTGCAGCTGCTTCCAAATCCGATTTTATCGAGTCTTTCGATTTTCGATTTTCTCCCCTTTTTCGTCTCCATCCTTGAAAATATAATGTTGTCCATATTGTAGCAAGGACGAAAACGATAACTACGATACTGACCGCAAAGATGTCCGCGGAACTTAAGCTGCCGACCATTCACTTCAGCCCACGTCCCTTTGTTACTGCACTTCTCAATGGCAGCAGGACAAGCCCTGGTCGCAAGACAGGTCTTCCCAGTCAGCTTGAACTTTGAGGCCTGGTGTATCTTGCTTTCCGAGTGTCTCTGATGCTTTTCTTCCTATGAAGAGCGATGGGCGTCTATAGTTTTTGACTGGCTGACTGAAAAACATAAAATTCGTGGAAGGCTTCGTAAAGTTGATTGAAATTTTGGGGAAATCTTCAAGATCGGATTGATTGGAAAAGTGTTGATTGAAGCAAGAAAGATGACGCAAACTTCCCACTTCCAAGCAAGGAGATCGAGGATGACGAAGGTCTTTGTTACTGAGATATATGGACAAGAATACGAAATAAGTGGGTCGAAAATGAGCACAAGCGAAGCTGTGAAAGGAGTACTTCGCTTTTTGAGATCGACCGTTTTTATGGGAGCTCCTCAGTTGAAGCGAAGAGTCAAGACTGAGCGCAAGGAGCGTAACAAGAGCCAGGAGAGTATACTTCGGCGGAGTCGGGTTCGCACTGGTGTTATGAGAGAATGTAAAGATGAGCGAGGGTGACGAAGGAATTAGTCACTGGATTTATATTATATCAACCTGCGATTCACAGTCGAAACTGTGGTATCGGCGAGGGAGGGTGGACTTCGCTCAGATCCATCATCTTCACCAACAGCCGGGGAGGCATTATTGAAGGGGGGTCTGCAGATTTCCTCACCCCGCGCAACCAGTCTGTCTGAGGACCCTGGGATAGGCCAACCCAAGTGATAAAGTGTTGTCGAGAGACAACAACTGAGTTGGCCTTCTTTGAGACACAGGCCTAAAATTGAGTTCGTTGGGTATGATCGACTTGGAATGAAAATTGAATGGCTCATGACATCCACCATTGTATAGCGTTCGCCGGTCAACAACATCCACAACTTCTCTTTCTACCTCAAAGGAAGTCGATGTGCGCTTGTTGGCAAGCGACCTCCGCACAGACACGGTGGACGAAGATCGCAAAGCGTCCTATCCACACTGGATACCGATTCGTACTAAATCTTAGAGACAGTGCCAAGTTGAAATACTCAGTGAGATCTTCTAAACCACAATCCGAATTCAACCCAAGGTTTCAGATGAAGGGGTACCTGCACTGTAAGTAGTTAATTTTCTCCCCAGTCATCTTTGTGGAACAAAAGCCGTAAGGCGTTAGGCGGCCATCGCAGTCTAACAAAGCACTACTATTGGTTTTACCGATGCTTTCGGTCACATAGACACACTCCAATATCGAGAATTGACGATGCGAAGGTATGATGCGGGATTCATGTGGTTCTCACATGGATGAGCCATCTGCACCCTTGTCCTTTGAAGTCTCTTTCACAAAGAAGTTGAGATGCTGAATTCCACTCAGGAGGTGTTTTACAGGATGGTAACATCAAGCAGCCTCTGCAGCTCAAGGTGACAGAACCAGGACGTCAAGATCAAGATAAGTTCCTAAACAATTGTTGAAAGACATATATACATATCTGAATGACTCGAAAGAAACACTAAACTGAACAATCCTTGAGCGATTATCGACACACATATAATCAACTTTTAACTGTGTACTCCTAGCAAAAAAGAGATATTAGTGGGGTTCAAGTCAAAAAAAAATCGGACTTGAAATGGATTATAAAATGTTCGGAAGACACAAATTATAGTCTTATTTCTAAGTCGGCGCTTTAAATCATAAGCCAATCAATTTTATTCTGCTATTAGTTGTAGGTAACGCGTTATTTACTGATGGGGATATCATGAATGATTACACTACGGGTCAGCGATGATTTGATTGAGGTCATCTGGCCCGATCTCGATATGACATCGATTTGATCTCGAATCGGGATACAAATTCTTGAGATCATTTTCATCTCGGGGCGATATCATCATCCATCATTCATTCAGATTGAAGGAGAACCATCAATTCGAACAAAACTGGACAAAACTCCTTACCTGAGTCCAAAACTACGTCATACTTACAACAGTGCCACTATGATAAAGTGGCTCGAGTTGCCTAATATCTCAACTCAATTTTTTTTTGACTTGAACCCCACTATTACTATTCTCTTGAAAAGTCCAATCATATTAAAGGAAAAAGAGGGTATTCAAACCAACTAGATAAGATGATCATAAAGAGATATATGTACAAATATACACCAAACAAAATTTATGATCAATCACAACAAATTGACAAAAGGAACCCATAACAAAAATCCAATACAAATCCTTTTTTCCAAGCCCTTCCAAAAAAGGGAAAAAAACAAAGAACAAAGAAAACCTTCAACAATGTCTTTCCAAATTATATGTACAAATCATTCATCTTCAAAGATTAAATGAGTAGCAATCTCATTTAAAACAGCATGAGTTTTCCTAATATTACGTAACCTAGGTGAAAGTTTATCGAGAGGAGAACTAGGAGGTCTAATCCTTGAAGCTTTACGAGGAGTTGAATGATTATCAGACGAAAGATTTGTTGTAGTAGAAGAAGAATCCAATGACAAATGAGTAAATTGATCCCCACTTTCAAGTGAATAAATCCATTGTTTTGCTTCAACTAGATTAAGAAATTCATTTAAGATTTCAGAAGATTTGAGCGTCTTGAATGAACCTAAGATGATTAATTTTTCTCTTGATCTAGTTAAACAAACATTGATCCTTCTCCAATCTTTCAATAATTCTCCTACGTTTCCGTTTTCATTGTTCCTTACCATCGTCATAATGATACATGATTTATCTCTACCTTGTGATTTATCCGCTGTTATGATTTCTACTGTTGGTGCGTGTTCAAGTAAATAATTTAATAATTTGATTTGTTGTCTATATGGTGTGATCACGCCAATTTCAGAAGCAGGAACTCCACCTCTTAATAATGCGTTGACAATCTATCATAAGGATAAGACAAAAAATCCAGTCAATACTCTGATTCGTGAAAACAGAAAAAATCAATCAACTTTGGAAAAAAGAAACAGAACTCAACTTGAACCACTAATTGAGCTTCAACCTTATTTTGTACTAAACTACCAGTAATCGATTCTTGTGCATCGATCTTATCAGTATCAACAAAAACAACTTTTCTTTCATCCGAAAGTACATCCTTTAACCAACATCTTCTCAAACAGATTGATTCTTTATCAGGAGAAGTAGAATGATAAAAATCTAAGTTGATTCCATTAGGTATCTTGAGTGTTAAATTTGCAATATCCTCATTTCCACATTTCAATTGACCATTATAAATTAAAGAATTACTTAAACTCATGATCTCTTCATTCATCCTATATTGTCTTGTTAATGAAACCATCGAAGAAGGATGTTCTTCAGATAATAATTTAAATAATGAGATTTCTAATCCTTTTGATTTCGCCATCGGATTCTTGACTAAAGGTGGTAATTGAAAATGATCACCTACAAGTATAAAGACTTCTGCATACCTTAATGGTCCTAAACAAGTTGGTAAAGTGATTTGTGATGCTTCATCTACAATACAATAATCGAATTTCCTACGCTTGAAGATCGGATGATTAATAGAAAGACAAGTAGTAGCTACTAATTGAGGTGTCATAAGTCTTGCTTCCAAGGCCTCGACACTGTTCATCGGTTCACTCTCATCTATCGTATAAGGATGTAGAGCAGGTGAAATCTTATCCACATTTCCCAATCGTAGCATATCGATATCAGACTTGATCAATTTGGCCAAGATATTATCCACAGCAGAGTGAGTGTAAGAGGTCAAAAGGATTGTTTTCCCCTCCTTAATCAATACCTTGATCACCTCGGCTATAGTAGTAGTTTTTCCAGTCCCGGGCATACCGAGTATCAAAGCATAATCCTTGGCAGACATCACTTTATGAATAGCATCACGTTGATCTTCATTCAAATGAGCAAATCGAGGATCGGTGACAATGATTTCTGGTGTTGGTTCGAAGACCGGAACTCTAAGATCTACTACCAATTCACGACGTTTATGATCTCCATGAGTATAAAACAATTGAGCAATATTATCCCGTATCCGTCCCATTCCTGCCATAAGTTCATCTTTATCAATTCGATAGAAGATCTTCGGTGTTTGATCATCCAGTTTGTGTGTTTTCGGTATCATACTACCGATCGAAACAGCTCCAACGTTTTCTAGTCGATGATCCAGTCCTATCACAATACGGTATGGAGATAACTCGCAGATGAACCCCTTCGCTATACCCAGTTTTTCACCTTCGATGGAGAGGACGACCGGATCACCAACGCCCATTTGACCAGACAATAATGATTGGGTCGGGACTACCTGAGATGAAGATGCTTGACTCTTTCTGGGAGACTGACTCGAAATACTCGAAATAGAAGACATAAAACAATAAGTATAACGGTGTATCGAACTACCCCTTTTAGCAGTCTTTAACCATCTTACATCATCGAATGATTTATCAATCTCCATATTAGCAAATGCTCTACCTTTAGCTCGACGGTTCTCGGCTGTAAGTTCCCAGATCTCTTTTTTGAATTTACCTATTTCTCTTTCTTCAAGTGAAATAAGCGATTCCCATTTAGTGAAAAATGCGGAATGATTTGGTGTGATATGTTCAGTTTTCTCTCGATAAATAGATTGAAGTGTTTCTAATCCTCTCCTAGATGGGATCTCATCTTCACCCTCAATTGTCTAAATCACAAGAAGAAATGAGCAAGAAATCGTGATTTTATTGGTTTGGAGAGGAGATTCATGGAGATGGATTCTTACTTTTCGATATAGCATACAACTATCCACTGCATAACATCGAGAACAGGTTTGAGCGTCGTCAATAGGTTCCGGTAGCAACGTACGCTCAATGTCCATCACAGGTAGATCACCATCAAAGTGTGGGCTCAAAGGCATTCCATCAGTTATTGAACTTTGAGTTGGAGTGATCGGAACGGCTTCGGAATCGATGGCTCGTTTATGTATGTAACTAGCTAAATGATTTCTCGCAATAATAAGCTGTCGAAGTTCAGCGTTGACGGCTCGGACCCGTGTAATTTCATTAATTGATGTATAAAACAACAATCCAGCGGGCACATTCTGATCTAAAGTGGTAAAGGAAGAGAAATCAATCTATCAAGAAACAGAACAAAAAAGCGATGCATACGTACTATATCGATCACTCATCAATAAAGTATATAACATAGTCTGAGCAGTATGTTCCACCCCATTAGGTTTTCTGCCGGTTTTGATCTCTAATGGAAATATATTACACTCTTGTGTGAAAAGCTCCTTGTTGAAGAAAAATCCGACTTTCATTGGTTCTTCAATAATCGCGGCTTCCACTGTCGCATCAATCTTACCTTTCAATCCATATTTAGGTGACCAGATTTCTTCTTCAATATCATGGATAGCTGTAAGTGCAATCTTGGGTCGTGCTTCATCTTGTCTTACATTACTTCTTGGATCAAATAAATGTGCATCTTTCTAATGAATCAATGGGAAGTAAATTTACACAAGTCAAAGATTAGTTGACAAATAAAACTCAAAGATCAAGATTCAAGAGGAATATGAAGCACACTTGCAACTTGAAATTCTTTCCTTCATTCTTCTGAAGAATATATTTCTTAGACCAACTAGGTAATTCTTTTAGGTGATCAGAGACCATACTGAACCCTTGGTCCACCGTTTGATTGATCATCAATAAGTCGCCTACATGTCTCACACAGGCTTTCCTAGCCTCTTTTAAGATCTTAGTCATTGGCCAAAGTTCTTGCGCGTGATTGGGTGTCTGTCGATATGCATCTTCTGTCTTCATATCTTCAGAAGGTAATAACAAGCTTTGAATGACTTCATGGACAATGGTACCTCTAATCACAGCTTCACCGATATCATTATGACTACTCTTAATCCGATCATTCAACACGCCACGTCTGGGACACGAAGGAGCGGTCGAAACGGCGGTGGTGTTGATCAAAACCGAAGGAATAAGGATGATCAGATGCCCAGGTTCAGATCTAGAGAAAGTGATCAATTCTTGATCAAGTTGGATTGGTGGTGAATCAGGTAACGAAACTAAATTCAATTCGTCATTCAATTCAATTAAACTTTCAGCCCAATCGTCACACAGTAACAGTCTTTTGGTCTCATCATAATCTTTTGAAGAGTTGATAGTCACTTCAATCGTTCTTTCCATCCGTTTATTTGAGGGATTCCATTCTGGTGGTGTCATAATTTGAGATACGATACATTTGGTATATTGTCGACAGAGAGGTAGTTTGGGGTTTGGGATTCGTGATTCATTTTCATCTTCTACAAAATCATCCCAACCATCTTCAAGATCCATGAAAAGCGCGTCATAATCTTCATGATGAACAGCTGCATGTGCTGGGGAATCCTTTGAAAGACTAGCCTTTTCTGGGCTTAACTTGGCGAGTGATTTAGCGAGTTTGTGGGTTGATAGAGGAGATGATGAAACGCCGCGGGTGCCAGTTCGATGGAAGGCATCTTTGTTGATAGTATCGCGTTGAGTAGTTTGGTAATCGGATTCATCTTTTGAGAGATTGGATGCTTTCTGAAGCGAGTTTTTCGAGTGAGTACCTCTCGTTAGGTCGATGGATTGAACATCGGGATAAGTGTTATTACATTGCATTAAACTTCCTTGTCTTTTCATATTAGAAGCTTGCAAAACTCGTTTAGGTGAACTCGATTTATCCAACTTTTTCTGAAACTTTGCATCTGCTATCGATAAATCCTTTGGATCATTTTGAGAAGTGAACAGGGTTTTCGTATTCCTTGTTTCAGATAAGCAAATCCTTTGAGTTTGTGAGAGTTTCTTTTGTTCTATTGGTGATGAAGGAATGAGATCAGATGGACTAAGTCCTTCTAATAAATCTTCCATGAAAGCGTCTTGTTGGCTTTTGGGTGGTAGTGGTCCCGGTCGGTTCATGATTCGTGACGGAGGTCTCACTTAAGATTCGAAAGAAAGAGTGTATAGTGAATGAGATGAAGGGTCTTTCGCAGTGTTAAAATGAGTACTTTCTGAATGGGTTATAAGTTGAGATCAAAGGCGACTGAGTTGAGTTTGTTAAGCAAGTCTCTTCAAATTTTCATCACACTCTCATTTATTTACAAGTTACAACAGGTTACAGCGCGCTTGATGTCACGTGAGCCTGTCAACTGACAAACACTCCGAGTGAAAGATTCACAAACCTCCATAACTTCAAGGCCAAGTTGAAGTTGAACTTGAGCCAACCCAATGATCCCAGTATTTTGTACTCCAACCTCATCTTATCTTCGATTTACTTGCTTTCATTTATCCAACACTGACCACTTCACCATCCTAATCAACAGGTCTGTCCTGTTTTTTCCAACATTATTGTAAGACGGGTGGATCCTCAAGCTGAAGTCAAAGTGACTCGCATCGCCGGTATTAGAATCTCTTGTGCATCTTTTCTTTCTCAAAAGTGAATTAAATCAGTTCAATAGATTTTTTTATCTTTCTGGTATTCAATTTGATTTGAATGCTGTCCTTTCATCTTGAGGGATCGTGATCAACCTTCAATACTTGAGCAATATGTTTTTATCGTGACAGACATTAAATAGCTTGTAGGAGAATTCTTTATCAAACATTAATAATGACCAAATTATAGCTTTATCAGAAAAAGGTTTCCATTCAAGTATTGCTTTTTCAATCGTAAAAACAACACAAGAGTGATTCTCTCAGTTTTCACGGATTTTCTCTTCAAATTGTTTATATCTTTGGTGTTCTATCAAAAGCCACGCCCTCTCAGAAGGCTACTAGTAGACCACCCAATCTTAGTTGGGGAAGAAGTAGAGTAAGCTTGAATTTTCCTTTTTTTATGTTGACGGATTTTCATTTCTTTCCAATCATAAGTGCTTGTAGCCCTTTAGTTCAAATATTTAATGTTTGCAAGTTTTCAACCACCACTATGACCGTAGTCTCTGCTCCAGAGGTCCATTGCACTACCTCCCATCACGCTTCCATCGTATATTCATTTCCTCAAAACGGTACGAGATGGCAGGTAGTGAGGGTGGTCCACCATAGCGTGATGGGGGATTGGCCGATTCATCACCTTACGGCGGTGTACAAGTGTTGACATTCAAAGTGCCTGAATTTTAATAACTGCAAGATGGTCGAGCTTTCAGGCGAATTCGGTGTTCGTGTTGATGCCTACCTTCCAGGCCTAGAGACTCTACGACCAAGTTCTCGCAAAATCCGAGGTGGTCTATGATGCTTTTCACATGGGTTATGAATACCATTCAATGGATAGTTTGGTTGTTGGTACGTTAGCCATCGGATTACATTGAATTTTTCAAATGGTCTGAACTTCCAAGAAATCATATCAACGTCTAACTAAATTGAGAAAAAAATACAATGAAGGGTCTTTCAAGTTCGTCTAACGCACTCCTTCGTCTGTCATTATTGGTGAGGTACTTGACGGTAGATGCGCATTGAAAATGGGGTGTGTAAGTCGTTGATACGTTCTATAAAATGTGTCGTTGATTTATTGTCAGCCGATCAGTCTTCACTCATCTCAGGTTTGGTTGGGTTGGTGATTGCAATGATTTCTTCTGTCCTTGAGATATACACTTGGCTTGCGCGCATGCGTTTTTGTCGGCTTCAGTGAAGAATCCTGGTATATAAAAATTAAATGCCACTCGATGAATCCAAAAGGGGGCTTTATGTATCTATACTGACAGTCTCTAAAAGTCCTGCGTACGGAAAACGGCCATGGGGTATTTCGGAAGCACTGCCAACTCTAGATCTTTTGCTCCCAAGACATTCTTAGTTTCCTTTTCATAGATCGATCGTGTCCGGAACTCTCTCATCTGATGTCGCGCGTGATTGTTGTATATGGCGAGGATCCTAGAAAGATTCCATATTGTATCAGTTTCTTGCATTCGAAAGGAAAAAACAAATCTACTAACACGTTACCAGCAATGGCAAATGGTAAACTGAAGCCCTGTTTGATATTCATATGACATCAGAACCAGAGTGAGCGGCTATCAATTGAGAAGATATATCGTACCACACGAGTAAGTGTTGTCCATGTTTTATCTCTTAGAAACCCATCACCTTTGTAGGATAGCTAAAAGCCAAACCGATCGATCAGATCTCTTTCCAGGAGTGATTTTCAACTCGTGGAGTGCTTGAGAAACCATATAATTACCAACCTGCGCAATTATCATAGGAATATGTAGGAAGGTTGTCGTATAGGCCATTATAGCATGCGTCATAATCCCTGTGAACTGCTTGCGTATCTGAAGACCCACACTCGCAATCTTTTCACTGCCTGCACTACCTTCAGTGTCTATACTCGACTGTCTTTGGGAGACTGATCGTGCATACAAACGAGCTAGGGAGTACCAAAGCAGAGGCACATACAACTAGTAGAGTAGAACTGAGATGAATGATTTTATCGAACACTGCTCTCATTGACTGAGATCTACTTACGACATTGAGCGTGATCAAGCTCGTGAGATAGACCACGAGACCATTTCGAGTGAGGCTGGCCATGTTGTGCTATGAAGAGAGCAAGAAGTGAGACTGACATGAAACCTTCACCAAAGAGAACACTAAACAAAACCTTTACCACTCACAGCGTGCGGTCTTATGTTTTGTGCAGGTCTCAGGGTTTCCAATAGTGCCATACGACTATAATTTTGAGGTGTTACAGTAGCTTCTTTGGATAGAAGCTTGTGAAGAACATCGTGCAAGATCGACTTTGCCATATCATATTCGAGATCGACCCTCGTATAGCAGTACACTACAATGGCTACAGAATTGGCCA
>KZ149761.1:5641-16091 GCA_002157085.1 Melampsora occidentalis | reverse complement strand
TATTGTGCTCAGGAAGAGCACTTTCAGACTTTAGTGGCTCTCAGCTTACTCTATCAGACAGATCTGTTGAGGCCATGAATGGGGCTTCACAACAGGGATTGGGTATCAGGTGGCTGAGCCTATTATAAAGTAGATTGTTGGATGGGAAAGAAAGAGAAGAACAGTACAAAGGTGAAGTTCACAAGTACAAGCAATTCTCATCCTGTGAAATCTTCTACAAGCCTTCCGCAAGTTAATACATGCAACCTGAGATCATAACAAGATCCAAGGAATGAAGTATACCTAATTTTGAACTCCAAGTGCTGTTTCTGAGAACTTGAACATCTTCTAAGTATTAAGGCTAAAGTGTCTCCAGGTTTTATCAGGAAAGACACACAAAGTCATTTATCTAACATATAAAAGGAATACAAAATCTCTGAATTGGAATTTTGATTGTGAGCCTTCTTTCACTACCAAACACCAATTGAACCTGTCACAAAGAAACCAGGAATTGAACATAAGCCAATTCTGTGTCTCAGGGGTATGTTAAAAATGGCTCCATTCTTGATAGGCATACAAGATGAATGCTGCGGGAATTGGATGTGAATTAATGCAAAAACACTTTGCAAAATCTGGAAATCTAATTACAATGAGGTTATGATGGATTTCTGAGAAGTCACAAATGCTGGTATAGATCATTTTCCCTGATATAAGCATTCAAACCACTTATAATCTCCCCTCTTAAATCACAATATCTCTTTATGCTAACAGCCCTCCTCCAAAGTTCACCTTCAATGCTACCCCAATCTCCAATTATCTCAGTTTGTTTGTTTTTCAAGGATTTTGCGCGGGTCTTTGGCTCCAGAGTTTGATTCAGGCTTAAAAGATTTTTGAGTTTGACAAGTACTTTGAGATCCAGACCAGCATGAGTACTAAGTAAGACCTCACCCAGAGTCACACCTTTGAATAGTTTCATGTTGTAAAACTTGTCCACATCATCTGGAATATTTACCCCCAAGCGGTCAGCATGGTAGGCCAAGCTTATGATACGTTCTTTGACAAGTTTTGCTATTTTTGATCCTTCCTTAGTCAGGTAACACCTAGTATGTTCTGAAATCCATTCAAAAGCTTTGTTGAAATATGATGTTTCACAATAACCCCACACATGTCCATTCATGGCTTGTATTAATTCACCAGCCTTATCTTGAATATCATCCATGTCTGAGTCATCCTTTAGCCCAGTTTCATGCTGTAAGCGAAGACAGTGGTCAAAGACAATGAGTACAGGGAGATCAAGCCCTTCCTTGAGAGCACCACTATCAATGACCATGTCCAAAGTATATGATTTATAATGAGACATCAAACTCAGTGTCACAATACGCTTTTCCATATCATCAGCAAAGATTGTTGCAAGCTTGTCAATTGTTTTCACACTACGTCCCTTTAATGCATTTTCTCGGTCAAGGAATGTATTCCAAAGCTCAAGATCTGAATCCCTAAATGATGGGAAATCTTCATCAGGTTTGAGTAATTCAGCTAATTTTTGAGCATATTTTGGTAAATGACCCTTTGCGTGATTCCATCTCCATACAACTTGTTTTGCCTGGAATTGTGACAGCATAGATTTTACCCTCCTTGTTGCTTCTCGAACATGTCCAAACCTGGCAAAAAATACCCCCATTTCTGCCTCCCAAATATCTGGATTTTGCAAATCTGAGGAAAGTAAGTATTCAAACTCTAGATCACCCAATAAAATTGGCAGGTGCAGTGTTTTATCATGAAATTTCAGATGGTGACTCAGAAATTGCCCTCTGTTCAGCTCAAAAATCCCTTCCCTTGTCAATTCACTGTTTTCTTTTGAATGTGGATGAGTACTTGAATTCAAAAGAATTGCATCAAATGATGGGAATTGAATCTTGGTGTGTTTTTCTACAGCTTTGCTCCTTCCCTTCTTGGATTTTTTATTTTTCTTCCCTTTTTTGTTATTTAGGGTTTTATTCCTTTCTTGGTCACCCATCTCATTCATGTCATGTGTGTCTTTGTTGTCAATCTTAAATTGGCTCACTTCATTCACATCAACTTCAGATCCCTTTGCATGCACATCACATTTTTCAGAACTCTTTTCAATGCTTGAATCTTTTTTAATACTATTAAGTATATCAGTGAAGTGGTTCAAGAAGCTATGCTGCTCATCACTTTCCACTAAACCACCCATTCCATGGTCTACCTCCTTGTTGATGATATTTGTATCTTCATCCTCAATTGGTATCTTATCTGTGTGTTCAAACTTTGGCTTTTGATTTTCAATCTTTTTATCTCCTGTCATTGACACTGAAGATTCATCACAATCCTCTAAAACATGAAAGGTGTTCTGATTGTTGAGAGCTTTACCATGAATAGTTTTTCCCTGTAAATATTCCTTTCCTGGAAGAACTTTTTTGCCTTTGATATCTGATTGAGCTTTGATCTGCATTATTCTCTCAGCCTGGAGATATTTGCTTCTGTCTTCTGTGGGTGAGACTTGAGATGTCATTTTCTTTCTGTTGAATGAGCTTGTGCCATGTTCATCTAGTGTCTTGCTCATATCTCTGCCTATCCCACTACCAATATTTTTCAACACTTCATCAGCATTTGATAATACTTCAGGATCACTGATGTAAGCTTCTGAAATCTTGCTTTTTATTTTTGAAGAATCTCTTGTTGATATCTTTGGAAAGTCCAGTGCCTTGCTGTTTGTATCATCATCATCAATGATTTGGAACCCCTGTTCAGCTTCATCCCCCTTCAGATATTGGTCAGAATGAGTGGACTGGTCCTGTTCAGGAGGATGCAACTGAGCATTGTCTTGGGATGACACAACTGATGTGTCTTTTGTCCAATTGGATTTTGGAGATGGTTGAAGATCTTCATTAACCAATGACTGGTCAATTAGAGCGAATGGACTTTTGCGTCCCTTGTGACTAATAATGCAAGTGGAAAAACTCATGTCAGTTTCAAAAAGTGATTTCTTCATGCACCAAATTTCTTGGAATACTCACTTTTCTTTCCAGTGTTGATTGCTGTACTTAGCATCCTGAGGGGTCCCAAGAACCTCAGGCTCAATTGTGTTCAATAAAAACCCCTCATTGACAAAGTAGGAGAATCTTGAAGCTCCTTCCTTTCCTTCATGAGGATCAGAAGCTATGGGAGATAGTGGGTGTGGTGGGAAGAGTCCATCCATGATGCCAGGGCTTGTCCATATGTTATAGTTTCTTGGTGTTGATTCCTTGCTCTTCAATGATGGATTTATCACAGAGGTCAAACTCCCATGTAAGGCGCTGGTAGATGATAGAAAGCAAAATAAGTAGAACAGAAGATTGATATCAAAAATACCAAAGTGTGATTTTTTAGTGATTTTCTGCATTAAAAAGTGTTGGAGGAGTGCTAATGAAGATTTTCTTGTTGAATCTGTCAGAGCAGGACAGACATAGTTCAGAAACTGAACCTTATTGAACTGTCAATCCCGCAAGTCTGAGTTTAACTCACCTGTCAGAGCAGGGAATATATAGTTTCAGAAGCTGAACCTTATTGAACTATCAATCCTGCAAGTCTGAGTTTGATTCACCTTTCACCCAAGAAGATTAAGAATATCTTGGATCAGTATTGAATTTCATCACAATACAATAAAAGAATGACTAAGATATGAATAAATAAAAAACATAGTTTTGAATCAGACATACCTGTCAGAGCCGGGAAGATATAGCCCAGAAGCTGAACCTTATTGAACTATCAATCTGGCAAGTCTGAGTTTAACTCACCTTTCACCCAAGAAGATCAAGAATATCTTGGATAAAGAGGGAGTTCAAGACCTTGCTGATCTTTGAGGTTTTTAAGCAACAAACAAAATTAAGTGATATATAGGTTTGAAATGATAACATACATATGGAAAACATAACAAACAAAATAAGCATTACATATGTTAATAATGTAGAAAATGAGATATGAAATATAAAAACGATACAGTGAAGTTTCAGGCATGTGAAATCTAATAAGATTTGAAACTTTACTTTAACATTTATGGGGCTAAGGAATCCTGTTGATGTTGAAAAGTTCAGAAATTTATTCATTTATCAAAGAAAATCTACAAGATACAAGATACAAGATATATGACCAAACTTAACTAAGTCCTACTCACTTGAGCTGTATTGGCCAGCTCAAACAAGGGACTTACAAGTAAAGTTGAAAAGTTGGTGCGAGATTGGACAGGTTTTGTCAAAATCTAGCTGTCTTATAAGATCTTCTTTTCACAATTTCAACTTGCCCTGGGCCAAAAACAAAAAATGTGCACCTTAATTTCCTCAACAACCCAGCACTGAGCCTGGTAGTATCCCAATAGCTTCATTGGTCATGAAACAAAGGGAAAACTTTGATTTTCAATTGTGCACCAAAACCCACATTTTAGACGTGGAACAGTCCAAATTACTCAATTTTTGTCTTTGGGCCCTGAAAGACTTTTGGATATATCTACAGAACTATTTATGTGATTGAGAAACTGAAAGTATGAGCATGTATAGACATTCACGGCACACAACTTTCATCTTGAGACAAAGGAAAGTTGACATTGTAAAAAAATAGTTTAAAACACAGCTAGATTTTGGCAAAAAAAACCCTGTCCGATCTCACACCAACTCTTCAACTTTCCTGGTAAGTCCCTTGTTGGAGCTTGCCAATACAGCTCAAGCAAGGATGACTTAGTTAGGTTTGAGATATAAGCTGCAAAGCTCAAACAATGTTTTGCAATCAGTCAGATGTGTCCACCAGAGCTGAAACATGTCAAGATCACAGAAAGTTTGAAAAGCAGCCAGCCAGCTGTTCAATTTTTCACCAAGCTTGTCTTACATGTTTATACAATATGAATACACACCATTCTTTTTTCCTCATAATTCATATCTTCTTACAACACTCACCATGTAAGTTTTTGTGTAGCATATTGATGTGCACACATCAAACATGTTTGATAGAGGTGAATAAGAGCCTCTTGTTTCTCAACATAGGATAGGGTGTATTGGAAGGATCTTTTATTATCTTTGAACAAAGGCTTATAACACCAGCAGGATCAAACTCTACAACCACTCTTTCAAATATTTTTCAAAAGTCTTTGTGTGTGCACATCAATCTGCTGTACAAAAACTTACATGGTGACTGTGACAGTTTTACTACACTAGGGCAGTTCAGGTAGAAAAAAGCAAGCAAGGTGACGCAGAGTTGCAATCAGTCTGTTTAGGGTTTTCCACTCCTTAACATTCCTGATTTCAAAGTTGCAAAAGCTCTAAAATTAAGTTTCATGGCCTTTTAAAACCAGGGTCACTGTTTCTCAAAGCTCACATTCTTTTTGTTCCTGTGCCCAACGGTTCTTTCTTTTATCTGCACTTTTTTCAATTGCGTTTTGGAATTTCAACGTCTTCTTTTAGTAGTTAACCATAGAATCAATTGATACTTATTCCATATCTGATGAGAAAAAACTGTTGTATCAAGGTACAACAAAAAAAGAACAAGATGGAAGATAATCTTTTTTTCGTCATTTTGGGCCTGGCAGTCATAAGAAATTTAAAGCGAATTCAGTGATTGCAAAACTGTAAACCACCTCTAGAGGTGGTTCACAAACTTATAATCATACGTGAAATTTACAGCCCCCAAGCAGACCCTAAAAATTACAAAAGGGCTGTAAAACCTCTGCATGCAGTATAGCTATGTAATTTTAACACAATCTTCATGGTTGGGATGTGGTAGCTTTCCAAGCTAAACTGTTTGTTCCCATAGTTTGGCTTTGTACTGCTTCACTCCACTACACTGGAATCTTCTGTGGCAAGATGTTCCTGAAGACTTTTCCTGGCCTATCTGCACCAAATCTTCACCTCACTTAACACAACTCTGATTCTGGCAGGGCTTTTTTAAACTTTGCGAGCTTGGTGCCCTGGAGAAGGACTTTGATACATGACTCCCTCCACAGAAACCTGAGCTTGCAAGGATCAAGTGTCTAACTGAGGGACTTAGTCAAGTTAGAATCTTCACACAAGTTGAGCTACCTGTAAAATAGTGGGCTGTTTTTTGGCTATTCTACCTTAGATTTTCAGATACATTCAGAACTGTAGTTTGACTTCATATCATTCTTATACCTTTCAATGACCAAGTCAGGTAACAGCTCAAAATATAAGTAGCATGTCCAATCATTCAAAGTTTGGATTCAGCCTGTACACTACAATTTTAGATATTTGTAATCATAATGAAACACAGAGTGCTTGAGTTTTGATCATTTCCCAATTTTTTTCATCAAGGTAAGATGATGATTCAATAAACAAGAAAGAGCATTCAAGTACATAGGTTAACCCAATGGGATCCAATTTGGCAGAAGTGGTGATCCAAAGTTGGTACAATGAAATCACTCTGCTCTGTCAGTATGTAAACAGTCCTGAACTATTAAGGCTTTCCCATAAGAACATGATACAAACACCAAGCAAAATCCTTTGACTTGAACCAGCTCACTGATTATTGAATAATACAGGATACAACACCCAAATTGGGCACCAACCCAAACTCAAAATGTAAAAACAATCCAGAATAATCTCCAAAACTCCTTTAACTTGACAAGAAAAAAAACCAAAACCCACATATAAGGTACCAAGAAAAAAATTAAAGAAAAGATATAAAAAGAGATTACAAATTTAGGTATATTCCATAAAGAATGGTGTTTGTGATTAGTTTTTCCACATGAGATTTCTGATTCCAATCCTTCAAAAACACATAATCCATTGATCCATCATCCACCCAAAAGATTACACAAACACATTCTATATAGTATCAATATATACCATATTACCCAACAATGACAACAAACAAAAACAACAACAAGCAAGAAAAAAATCACAACCATCCAAATCACACACACACAACATACACAAGAAAAGAAAAGACTTTGAATGAATGCCCAAAGACTTCAAAAACCAAGCAAAAACCAAGCAAAGGAAAAGATCCATGAACCAAAAAAACCAAACCCCCACATCCCAAAAGAAGAAAATCAATCTGTTTTCCAAAATTCTTACAATCAATTCACATCAACCAATCAAAACTTCCAAAGAAAAAAACCGGGTTCCCATTCGATTTCCAATGCGCAACCCACTTAAAGACCTTAAAGTTGAAGATCTTTAAAGTTCAATAACCTATAAAGCTCATGAATTTGTTCAGCCTATAAAATAACCAAAAAAACCCAAAACCATTCCATCAGTTTCATTTTCATATTTGATTTTCAAATAAAAAACCCCTATTTGTTAAACCAAGCTTACTTTTTTCTCTAATGTATCTACACTTTCTTTTAGATGTAGTCCTAATACCTTTCGTTTAATTAAATCTTCACCCACACCAGGTTTATTCATCTTCTGAAACGTTTCCGATAATTCCACAAAAATCCTATTTATCCCAAACCCCAAAACCAAACCAAACCAATTCATTAGGTTATTTTGAGGGAAGTAAGAGAAGTAGGCTAAGACTTACATCCGATGAGTTTCAAAATCATCTTCCAATTCATGAATAATCTTCACCAAAACAGTTTGTGGTGCTTCTTTTCCCTTTTCTTCTTCTTCATTCCTCATTCCCTTTTCCTTTTCTTTCATGAATTGAATCGGAGGAGCACTACTGATCCTAGTAGGCATCCCATTTCCCACTTGTGTTTTACGTTTTCTACATTCTGAACACGTTGAATTATCATGGGCTGGTACGGTTTTTAGAATCGCTTCTGCTCGACTCATTTCTTGGGCAATTTGGATCGAGCCGCCGATCGGGCCGGGTCTTATGGCTCCAGGTTTGATAGCTTTCGAGGTGGTTAAAGGGTTCGGTGCTGAGCTGATTCGGGTGGGTAATACATTAGTGGGTTTGCTGGGGCCGGGTATGGGTTGTGCTGATGGTTTGGAGGTCGGGCCTGAAGGTCTAGGGTGTTTTGGTTTGGTTGGATTAGTAGTGGAGCTTCTTAGGGCCTGTTCTTCTGCTACTTCTTTTTTCAATCTTGCAATCTCATCCGCCTAAACCCCCCCCACACACACACACCGAAAAAGCAATCGAGGATGATCAGCAGATGTTGAGATATCGAAGAGGCCAAAAGAGAACCTTACCCCGATAAAACTATTGCCACTTCTTGGTGTAGAAGCTTGAGACCTCCAAGCTTCAATCCCACTACGATCATTCAAAAGAGTCACCTCAGAATGCGATCGAGCAGGTGGGATCCTAGCTTTCGTAGGGACTGAATGTCGTTTAACTTCCTGTTGAGTCTTAGACAGCCCAACCGGTCTCATCACGCCTGATCCCTTAGGTTGAACTTTACTTGTCTTTTGGTGAGTTTTACTGATAGATAACGATCGAGCTTCCATAACGTTTTCAATCATACTTCTGATCTCTTTCACCTCACTCGTTAATCCTTCAAGTCCTCGTTTCAACTCGCAAACTTCCTCAGACCAGCCTCTAACCTCAGTCCGAACATCTCCTACTTCTTGTCGTACGTGTTTATGTCGAGTCTTGAATGAATTCAGTTCATCTAATGCTACGGCATGTGCTTGGATTGATTGATTGAGTTTTCGGGTATAAACTTTTAACTTTTGAACCATTCTTTCTACTGGTGGTTCATCACGTGTGGGGATCGGTTCGGCTCGCTTTTCGGCTCTTTCGCGTCGGAGTTGGGATTCCAAGTCTTGGATCTTTTCTTCACAAACCACATTCTCATTTTCTAATCCTACTAATCTGTGTTGTAAGAGTGTAAGAGCTTGGTTCAGGGTAGCATCTAACAAAGTCAAGTCTTGGAATCAGCAAAGAATGAATCAATCTGATTGAACCCTAGAGAAGGCAGCTTACCTGGTCTAGTAGAATCGGTCGATCCTTTCGGATTAGGTCTTGATCTTTTATGGAATTCGGGTTTGTCTGGACTTCTCAACGCGTCTGTTAAACCAGTGACATCAGGTACCCTTACCGAATTACCCACAATCTTCTTGGCTCCAGCAGTCAATGATCCATCTTGGTTAGTAGAGGTATATTGCATGAATCGTTGTTGCTGTGGTGGGTGAAGAAAAGAGTTAGGTGAAGGTTCGACTACTTGAATTGATGGTTTGCTTTGGGTTGGTCGTGTAGAGTTCTGATTCAGTTTGAAAGGGGGTACTGCTACATTTGGTGATGGCACTGAGACGGGTTTCTTAGATCGCATGTTCACTGGGGTTGAGGTGAGACCAGTTGAATGGGGTCGGTTTAACTTGGGTTGATCATCTGATCCGAATACTCTTCGAGCGCGACCTGTACCATCTGATGGTAGTGTACCACGTAGTGTATTAGCTTGTTTGTTGTTTTGTTCGCGAGATGAGATTGGAGGATTGTTTTGATCAGCAACAACCCCAGTGATCTTTTCTAGATCACGTCTAAGATCTTGAGCCATTCCTTCGAATCCACTAAAAGGAGTTGGTGATTTATGATGAGGTTGTTTAGGTTTGAATTGTTGACGATTCTGTTCTAAGGCTCGGAGAGGTGTTGGAGCTGATGTTCTTCTGATAGGAGAAAGGGAAAGTGCCGAAAGATCACGTGAGAAATCGCGAGCGACTGAAGATAAATCGTCATCAAGTTCATGTGAATCCATCATTGGTGCAGCAGACAGTCGACGATGGTTTGGTAGGAAACGACCGATTCCAGGAGGTGAGAGTGATGATAGACCAAGACGTAGAGAAATCGAATCAGAGTTGTTTGTGTCTTCTTCATCAAGACTTTCAGTGATTTGAGTTTCCTCCTCCTCTTCTTCTTCTTCTTCTATCATATCTTCCTCTTCCTCTTCTTCTAAATCTTCATCATGTTCTTGTTCTTGTTCATCGTCATCTTCTTCTTCTGTACCAGGGTCATCCATGATATGAGTTGAATATCTAGTTTGTTGATGAGTAGTTTGATTTGTAGGTTTCTGATGATTACGTTCGAATTCAGCTAAATCTTGATCTAATGAAGATTCATGACTAGAATCCAGAGTGAGTTCATGAGAAGTTGAATTCATGATGCTAACTTGAGCCAGTGGATGTGGAGTACGTGGTAATGGATGAGGTGTTGGAATGATAGTTTGTTTGGATTGATTTGTACTTGCTGGATAACCAAATGGTTTGAGAGAAGTTAATGGTGGTCTACCGTGATGAAGTGCACTTGATGAACCACCAGGAGTAGGTGTTTGTGGATAAGGGGAAGCGAAGGGTGAATTCATCTTTGTTGATTGGATTGTGATGTGGTTTTGATGATTTGATTGAATTGAGTTTTGATTTGTGTAAAGTGATTGATTAGTTTTCAAATTAAAGACCCTTTTGTTTGAGATGAGTAATCTATACTGATTTGGTATTTATATTTTAGTCTTGTAAGTAGAATATCAATCAACCAAAGAGTTTGATTGGAAATTGTAGAATGAGAATGAGAATGAGAATGAGAATGAGAA
>KZ149750.1:1503-12453 GCA_002157085.1 Melampsora occidentalis | reverse complement strand
ATTCTCATCATCATAACTCGCAACATAACTCACTTGCTCTTCACTCGACTTGGAATTGTCAACATCCATCACATTGGACAAAACATCTTAACTGACAATATTCAAAGCATAAAGAACCAAAAACGAGCATATATAAATCATCATCATACCCTCTATGACAAGGACTCCGCACAATTCAAGTATCAATGTGATCATCGGAGTAGTATAAACTTCAATGGGGTACATCTTCTCTCTCTTAAACCCAAATATTCTTGTGTTCTTTCTTTGGCAGCTCTTTATCTCTGAAGATGATTCTGCTGGTAGCTAAAATCAAAAGTTGTCCTCTCAAGACTCATAGATTGACTTTCTTTTCAACTTTAAACAATGATATATATGATATCACAATATGACAAATCAATTAGATTCATCCAAGATCTTTGTAATAGGAATTATCATTTTCTTTTGTCGCTTTTTTCTGCTGGCCACCTTGCTATGCTTCAGCTGAAATAGAACTTGTTCCGACAAACTCATTGGAAATAATCTTTGCAACCTTGAGACATGACCTTCGAGAAAAATGGTTGAAGTTTGAATTTTCATGTTCTAACTATATGAATCAAAAAAACTTCAAAGTTTAAAGGAATCTGCATGGCTCCAATTTGACTGCAATTTGTTGAAATCATTTCTGATTTTAAAAAAAGCCCCGACAGCCCAACACTCGGTCAGAGCTGAAGCCCGCACTCCTCTACCCGTCACCCGCGAGTTGCGAGGCTCGGTTGGAGGCACCATACACGGTCACGGTGATTGAATTTGAACTCAGACGACAAACCAAACCAATCTCGATCGCCTTCATATCTTTTCATCTTCTTCAAGTTTTGGTCTTCATAACAAGCTCTTTCCTTAGCCAAACCTATCCAACACAAAACAACCCGAACATCTTCTAACCATGTCAAAGCGTAAGTCCTGAATTTTTCAAACCCAAAACAAATTACAAAGCATCTTAACAAACAACTTCTTTTTTTTTTTCAAAAAAGATCATCCTGATTTAATTCAATGTCGTAAACAATCAGGTATAGCCATCGGAAGGATGTGTGAGAAATGTGATGGGAAATGTCCGATTTGTGATTCGTATGTGAGACCTCAAACCTTGGTTAGGATTTGTGATGAATGTAACTTTGGAACGTATGGTGGAAGATGTATCATCTGTGGTAGTCCGGGTATCAGTGATGCTTATTACTGTAAGAAAATCTCCTAATCTTTGAAGGAAAAATCTTGCTTGATGGTTTGACATTTTTTTGCTTTTGGATGGGGATTTTAGGTGCGGAGTGTACAAGGTTGGAGAAAGACCGGGATGGGTGTCCGAAGATTGTTAACTTGGGTTCGTCTGGTTTTCTCAATCTTCTTCATCTCATCAGGATTGAACGGTTACTTCTTTTTTTCACTCTAGGTGCAAGTCGGACGGATCTTTTCTACGAAAGGAAAAGACTTGTGAGTTACACGTGATTTGACAGCTCTCATGCCTATACCGTTGTGAAATCGACTTGATTGCTTACGGTCTTTATCTCCATTTGGTGCGGTGGTTTGTTTCTAGGGTTTTCAAAAAGGATGACAGCGTTGCAACTTCATTCGGAATTTCCAGCCAAAACCTTCAACTTATCTGCTCAATCTACCATATCCTGTTATGACTAGTTTTAGCCAGTGAATAGATCGCCATCTATGATTCACGACGTGTGTAGTATCAAAAGAGAATCGTCGAACACGTACTCCTTCCAGCTTCGCCAAGAACCATGCGCTCGCTTGATGATATAAGCTCAATTCCAGAGTCTTACTAGAGATCAACGAGACAAATGTTCTCATGTTGCAGCTGAATAGTCTTGATGCCTCCATTTCAACCAACAACTAAAACACTTTTCTTCATACATGTAATGCAATGTCAGTTGTATGTGTTACTCTGAGTCGTCCGTTCAAGAAAGTAGATAGGCACATTGAACAGCTCCACCGATCGAAGGGGATCAAACCCTTATTATTGACTAGGCTTTCAAAGCCTCTGAGGCATGACCGGCTGAATTTAAACAAGACTATTGTTAAGGAAAATTCCCCTGCAAAAGTTGCCAATATGTATTAAATTGTCATTTCATTCTTCACAGAGGGATTTGCAGAGCTGCTTGCTGATTCATTCCACTTGCACCAGCATATAAGGAGTTCCGAGTCTGGTTATACGGATTAAGGGAGTGGCCATGTGCAACGTGAGTGGGAAAAGCTGTAGAGACTCAGCTACCTCAATGTTGTTTCAAGTGTACTATGTCATTGGATTCAAATTTACTATGTCATTAGATTTTTCACAAATTCATCCTGACACCTCCCAGCAGTTTTTCCATCTGCATCCTTGGAAAACATCACATACTGATGCGGAAATTGAATCCCTCATGGATTCAGCCTTGTGGCCTTCATTTCCTCTGCAAAACTTCTTTCCTTCTATCCTGATCAACTTCTGAGAATCGAGATTCATCATTTTACTTGGTTGCTACTGGTATTGTATAGCAACAAAGAATCCCACTTCCATCAGATCCACTATTCTCCTAGTTGGATTAGAAGAAATCCCCCAAACAACCTCGAATTGAAGTGTCTTACCATCCTGACATGATGGAATCACCCAGCCTTTGGCAAGATTTTCCTCTTGCAATGTCTAGCAAAGGCAGCTGGGAATGTCCAGAGAAATGCCGTAATGAATTTCAAAACATTCATATCCAAAACCCAATGTGATAAAAAAATTGAATTCAAAGTTACTTCAGGCTACAAGAAATGAAAAAATTTACAAGTTATTTTATCTATGCTTGATTTTTTTCGGTGTTACATGTTTTGCAAGAAAACTGTGAAATTTGTCCACTTCAATTCTTGTGGTAAAGATGTTCAAATGATCAAGAAGGAAAGAATGGTTTACATCTTCATGAGGTTTGACCCACTTATTCGACTCATATCTTTGCTTGACGTTTAGATGTTTATGCCTCAAATCAGTCAGCACATTCAATCCAAGATTTCATAACTCAGAACTTCCCCCTGATTGTCTTCCTACCAAAGTGTCAAGGAATTGTGAAACGATTGGTATTGCGACCAAGCAAAGCATGATGATTGCGTATATCACTAAAGCTATGGTGGCTGTACCAGCTGCTCTTCGATGCCTTTTGAAAAGTCCTGATGTTCCTATCACACCACCTAAGGCACCTACTGTAACTCCAATGGTGAAATAATCCTCGTGAGTTTTAGCAGATGCCGTCCTAATCCTGAAGAGCCGAAACATAGGCGTCCTGAAAACTGTGACCTATTATTTAAGAAAAGTGGGATGCTCAGTTGACCTTGCTTGAATGATATCAAGTCCGAAGCATCTATGCATGGGGGCTAGGAGGAGATTTGCTCACAGTGATACCCGTCAAATACACCAGCACGGCGCCTAGGTTTCGATCACCTCTGGTAGCCTTGAGGAGCTCGAGAGCAAGCGGAGCAGACCTTGGATTTGGGTATTTGGTGGTACATTAGTACGAGAACTTCCTTTTGAGATAATAAGAGATGGTGATACTGACATTGATCTTCCCGCCCAATCTATGGCTTGTGCTGGTAAGATTCCGATTTGACGGGCAATGTAAGGCCAAAGTAGTAATGATAGCACACAGTTGGGAAGAACGACCAGGAAGATCCTAAAGAAGTTGTGATACAAATCACGCCGGTAATCAAATATTGTGAACGCCAATCCGACCTAAAATAAAACTCTCGGAAGATAAATTCTTTTTGTTCACTATGCTGATAAACTACTCTACCTACCGTGCCTGCGTCCAGAACACTCTCTAAGATATCGCCTGCCCCGGGAACCACGATGCCTTCTTTCGAAAACGGGTCCAGAAATTCCAGATAGGTCATTTCTTTGTAGAAGAAATCATAGGCTGATTTCAAAGGAGAGCAAGTCATATTGTTAAAATTCTTGGCCACAGGAAGAGAACACCCAACATGTTTGTACAAGACTTCGTGTATGATCAACTCACTCTGTTCTCTGTTGAAGCCTTTAGTTGAGCCTATGCCAAGGATTCCAAATGAAGCTAGCAGGCTTGTTGTGAGCGTGGGATGTAACACCTTGGTCCAAGAATGTGGTATAATGCGCCTACTGAACAGCCATACGAGGCTGATCGTCGCAATGAAGATGACTTGAGACCTATTTTCACCACCTGGTGTATAAAAGAGTACCACGCCAACCAGAAAGACGATGACGTAGATAACTAAGTCAATTAGCCGACTCAACTTTTGCGAGAGTAATACGTCAGGCAATGGTCCAGGGGTTGAGATGGGCTCGGGGATTATGTTGACGGCGACAAGTCCGCGAGAAAGTCCAGAGCTGGTAGTCTCTCCTGCTGTTGAAGAGATACCTTCTTGTGTTGCAGGAAACGACCCCTGCCCCTCGTCCCAGTCTGTTTCGGACTGTCTCTCATGATCACACCGGTTTGTCGTGGGATTGGCAAGGAATGTGGAGCTAGAAGTTGCTTGAACTGCTGAGGTGGCCTCGTGTGTATCTCCGACTTCACGGGTGACGTTTTCCGAGAGTCGACGTTGAACTTGTGCCTCTGGCAGTGAAGAGGGAGGCCTGATTGGTCGAACCTGTGGCGAGTAGGCATCAAGTGTGACTGCGCGCTGCCGTGGACTATATTCGCCTTCCGAGTCGCTGGCTTCCGGTTCTGGTGTTGGGATCCATCTTTCATCTTCGTATGGAGGGTGTCGATTCGACGGCATGTGCGCTGCCCGGCTGTGGACTCTGCTTCTACTTCGGCTTCGGCTACGACCCCCACTTTTCCCTTCAGAGCCATCTGTTCCATCCGCTTCGGGAAACGGAATCGCTTGACTGATCAATTTACACAAGAGGATGTCTAGTGTCCAGGTGATGAGTATAGGAGGGAAGAACCATGCGCAGATCAAACCAATTTGCCTGAGAGTTAAAGACGAATGTACAGGTAATCTGTCGAACGAGAATTTAGACCTCGATGATGAAGCTCGCGTTAGAGGATTTTGTGTGAAACGTACGTGATAAAAGATGGGGTCATGAAAAGCCCAACAGTACTAAGTGACCAATTCACAGCTGGCCTTAAACTTCCCCTCAGGACTGGCAAGATTCGATTCGGAGAGATTTTGTGCAGAAAGAGTAACAAGATGAACAGAAGCAGCATGCAAATGATCTAGCATGAATTTGAATAGGAAGGAGGTGATATGTCAGTTTCTCTGCACTTTGGGTGCCCCGATTGACCGCGTGCTCAGCGACTTTCTCAGACACTCAAGAGCTGATCCCTCAAGATTCGAAAGATTCAAGAGTCTAAAGACGCTTGTGTCGCAAGAAACAAGTGTGGAAACTTACCGACGGTGGAAACAGTATTGAGTACTTGTTTAAGAGCAGATCTATTGCCCAGCATGGGGTAAGCAAAGCAATGATGCCCAGCGGTACTTGTACATAATTGGTGAAAACTGTGCGCGACTGAGCGCGTAGAGCCTAGAGGAGATCAGGGTGACATGATAGGACGAAGCTCAGCGAATTGATAAAAATGATATGAAATCCACTTCATCTGCGTACCTTTTTGGTTGCACGCCATATTACTGAGACATGAGGCATTTCTTGCGTGGTATGTGAAGTATGTTGATGGGGATCTTGATTTCTTTGCTTGGATTAAGTAACGAGGGATGTATGAGGTAAAAGACATCTCATGCTACCAGTCTAGTTAATCCTCAGCGCGAGGCCACACCAAGCTGAGCACCGAGATGTTTGAAAGATGGATGAAGAGCCACATTGGGACTTCCTCGTGGGGACCTGGCCACCGAGACTGATGGCAACAGTTTCCAAAGTCTCTCTCAAACCAAAAAAAAGTTATTCATAGCCTCTCACGTATTCCAATAGTCCATTGATGTGGTGATACAAATCCGCATAGTTTCCAAATTTAACAAAACGTTCAGCAAAAATATGAGGCATAAATGCTGTGTCTTCGAAGTTCAACACAGGTTATAGCCATGTTAGAACTCCAGGTAGAGGACCCAGCAACCACACATCAAGAATTAAACAACCAACATCGACCAAACCAACCTAAACAACAGTGTCGCAACGACACACAAACCGGGTGGCTTCCTTGAATGTTTTGACTCAGCGACGGCTTAAATCATAGACCCCAATTCCCCTTTGGCTGCCCATCCCTACCAGCAATCCAATAAGAACCATTTTGAGTAGGAATGTCAGAGGAGAGGGCCTGGCCATTTGGATGGATGTGTCCATACTTGCGATCATGAAGAATTTTTCAACTCTGTACATTATATTGAACTTGAGAGAAAGTATTGTTTTCAAAGTGTAGAGTTATTGAAGCAAGGTTCTTGGTTAATCATGTGGGAATATGCAGCATTGGCTTTGCGAGAATACATACACTAGCTCAAAGTCTTACAAAAGCAATAGGTTAAACTATTCTGGGGAACCAATGTATATATATATATATATATATTCGATTTCCTCGGGAAGCATTGCAGTAGATTAACCATTTCCATAGAAAATCAAATACATATATGAAGACAACTGGTGCCTGAGTTGCCTCAGTTTCTCATACTTTCTGCAGTGCTGGATGTACTCTAAAAGCTTACTGCAATATTTGTAAAATGGAAATAAATATTGATGAAGTAGGATATCTCAAACTGCCAAGGTAGAAGTAGTAAAAAAACAAGATTCGGTCGCTCCTTCAGATTCCAGAAAAGATGTAGGTTGATATAGATCATATTCCACAAAAAATGACTATCGTCAACATCAATGAGCGTTTTACCGGAGAGGCATGTATAGGTTTAGACGCATATTCAGACAGTCTGATCTGATGATCCAGATTGTTTCTCTGTCTTTTATGCCTCTTCTCAAGCTCTCAAAGGTCACATCTACGCTTTGGAACACCTCCAGGAGAGGAGCACCCGACGTTCAGATCGGAAGTTTTCCTGCTGTTCTGCAAGCAACCATGGTGTTCTTCTCCTTTCGAGCTTCAGCAATTTCTGTATGATTTTCGGGTGATAGGAACAGAAAATTAAAACGAGGTTTTTCTCTTCTCTTAAGGTCTGAATGGATCACTCACCTTGCTGTCTCAGATCGCAAACGGGAAGATTAGCAATACACTCAGAGTTTATGTCGGTAGGGAAAGAACTACGGAAGGAAGGTTAAGAATCGGTGGATATTAGCAAATCGACACTATGTGTGTGAATCTTCAATCGTAAATGACTTACCCAGACTTGTATGGATCAAAACTAAAGCCACCGTGCTTAGCCTGGCAGTCCCAAGATTGCTCTACCAAGTATTTGACCGTGATGCCATACTTCTTGTAGATCAAGTCAGCATTATGCCACTTGTTGTTTACTTTCTTCTTTCCGCCATGAATAATGTTCATCATACTGTGGGGAGAAACAGAAGGGGTGGTAGATGATCAATATATGGTGACGAGTTATCAAAAATGTGTCAGGTTTGATAGATATGTTTTCCGGTAGTCGAGGTGACAAGTAGGGAACAACTTACGTTCCATTAGGAGAGCAGTAGGATAAAGACTCGGGCGAGCCCCATGCCCCTCCAGGTCCATCTGAAGTACATTTGTCCTATAATGAAGTTTCAACATCATCGCACAATACGGTAAGAAAAAACTAGCGGCCATCAGGGTTTGGTTCTGAAATACTCACACTTCCAACCGTAACGAAAGCACCCTATATCATCATAAGAATTCAGTTTTTGTGATCCCCCAGAATGTCGGGAAGAAAAGATGGTCTAAGATCCTTGACAAACCTGGTTACGAAGGATATCGGTGACGATTCGTGCAGTTGTGGTGTTCTTCAAAGACGAAATGATTTCAGCCTCGTTAACCTCAGGGCGGGTGTAGAAGAATGTTCCGTTCTTGAGCACGCTGGAGATTCCTTGTGCGGTGCTAACACCAGACTCGATAACTGTTCGGGTGCCGTTTGCAATGTTTTTTTGGACGTGTTGTTGCCATTGGCTCAAGTAGAATGCATAATTGGACCACTGGAGGATACATCTGTCAGCATATACCCAGAGACTGAGGGAAAATGATTACGGCATTACCCTAGCAAATGCATCCGGCTCAGGTGTTTCTAGAGCCAATTTGACCCCGATCCCTCCGGCGATTCCACCAGTGACGGCTAGTGCGACGGAGCTTGCAATGAAGATTATACTTCTCACTCCGGCAAGGATCGACAAGAGAGAGATGGCTGAAACGATGCCAGATGCGAGGGTGAAGGTTTTCATCAAGTCCCATAGCTCGCCCTGATGAGCGGGAGGATATCTGAGTTTGAGGTTCACGTTTGATATGGATCAGCTGAAGATTCTAAGGTCTCATGGAATGATCTTAAACTCACAAATCTGATACCAATGTGCCAGAGATAGCTATAATGTTACATGTGATGCGGAAGCGGAGCGGGGAATTCGTCAGTCAAGGGAACTTGAAAGAAGATGAGTAGGCAGGAAATAAAGCCATCCAAAAAAAATGAAAAGAGTTTTCAGGTCTGAGGCTTCAGTCTCTTACTGACATGTCACCATTTGAGTAGCTACTCCAACAGCCTCGTAAAGCTTATTGCGGAAATTGTTCCATTCTTGTGCTCCAACAAGGACTTCCCAGTCAGGTGAGTGAGCAGGGCTACAAATCTGATCAATCCGATCAAAATTCAGTAAATGTATATCAAGAACCGGAAGATAACAACTTACTTGACCCGCATGGCATTGTTCACCAATTCCACAGATGAAGTTATCAAGACCTGCATGTGCAGCAAATTTCTAAATTAATGAAAGTCGCAATGAAATTGAAGCAGGCTTTGAGTTTGTCGTCTGCCTGTGTAATTGATGCATATATGCAACTTTGATATAATCTTGAAAGAAATTACCTGTAACGACAAAGCACTACCATTGGGATAGCTCTCGAGATAAGAGTCGATTTCTCGTTGGATCCAAGTTGTGTTGTTTATGTCGGGCTGCTCACAGCTTGTGTTGACAGGAACGTTGGAGGAAGTAGGAGCTGTGCCACCCAATGAAAATGCTCGTGGTCTCAATGCGTTGAGGTGTGGGTGTCCATTCAGGTTTGCCGCTTGAGCGTGTGCGGAAACGAGAGAAAGTATCGAGAAAAGGGCTTTCATCTCGATGGCACGAGTAGCTCTTCCAGACGATAGGACCATCGCTAGACTTGAGGTAAAGGATCGGTGAGTTGAAAGTTTTTTCGGAGAAAAGCTGACTGCTGCTCGATTTCCTGCTTACAAATGATGGCTTTGAAACGAAGGTAGGTGTTATTATCTCACTAAAGAGATGGAAAGGCCAGATGAATACGTGGTAAATAGTCAAATGAGTGTCTAAGAGTGAATGAGGGTGAGGGTGAGGTGACTACGAACAAGTGATGGACTAAGAAGAGTAATGGGCTTGCAATCGGCTGGAGTTCCAAAGCTTATAGAGCTCACTAGTCGACTCTCACCGCAGAGAAGGACAGGAGACCCACCCACGTAGGTACAAGTTTCGGAACAAGGAAAGGCAAGAAGATCTGTATGATTCAAGACTGAGGCTACAGAAGTCGAGATATCAAACACAAACACTACTTCATTGGCTCCGAATCAGCCCTGCGCGTCTGTCGCAGCCGTGGATGGGTTTCATCGATCAAGCTAGCGGATGAAGAAAGTAGTAAACCGCGGTTTGGGAGGTTCAGAGAAGACGAGGTTTAGGCTGCTGTTCTGTATAAATCTAAAAAGCTTGAACGTATACTTGATTTATCTTTTTCATTTCATGGCCCCAGACTCGTATCAGGAAATATAAACATGTTTCGACAAAACTTGACCATATGGTCCAGACTGAAGTCCAAGGAATGTACAGATCATTTCAGCTTGTTTCATGAACTCTTTACATATGTACATAAGAGTTTTCACGCTTGTTCACACAATCAGCAAAGACCGTATTCGGTACACATTCATGGCAAGATCGACTGGCGACGACCATCCCGTCCTCCCCCGTCAGAGTCTGAAGAAGCTTATCTTGATTCTTGAAGACGAGAGAGCCTGTGAGAGCCAAAGGGTCAGTACTGCATTGCCTTGGTCCGCCTATCTTGAAGTCTGCCAAGAGATTGTGATCTAGCAGGTGGTATCAATTGTTGAAATTTGTAATCTGATGGACCGCAACTCCATCCATATATCGGCCTCGTAGCGACAAGAGATCTGACGATATCCCAGCTTCATGAAGCTACGCCGCAAATTTATGACTATGTGTTTCTGCATACTCCAAGATATCATCCATGGCCCGTGTCTCCTTACAGATCTGCCATTGTATATATAATTAGAATCCGAAGCAGCGTGGCACTGGTATGTAGGTCACCTCACCTAACCACATCCGCTTGCATTGCAAATCTTGATCTTCACATACATAAATATCTTTGATGACAAAGTAGACTGTGTATGGGTGTTGATTTTTCATTGCGCTTACCTCCTTTGATTTAAATGCCACAGCCAAATTCAAAGATCCACAAAGTTCTTCCCTTTGAGGCTCGGCATAAAGGGAGGGATTTTTGGTAACAGTGAGAACAGACAGCTACTGTGAATTTGATTTACAGAGCGTTATCGAAACAGAAAGCACGTGCAAAGATTGTCTGAGTCTTGCGGGAAAAACTGATCAACATACTTTTTTGAGGTCACATGATCAAAGATCAATGATCAGAGTGAAAGAAAAAAAATGAAGAAAACAAATCCTACAAACTCAAGATCGGAAGAAGTTCTCAACCCAAGACACACGCATTGGCAAAAGAACATTGATTCACTATGCCAAGTTGAAAATTCACCGCTGAGTTTAGAAAATTGAGCAAACATAGAAAAATATGAAAAAAAAAAATACTTGTTGGTCCCTTTGGTGCAATCCAATCATCCAGCATATTTTTTTCAAATTTTTACAACCACAATCCAAAT